>LPNX011209014.1:0-205028 GCA_001517045.1 Pseudotsuga menziesii | reverse complement strand
CACATAAGCCGATGACAGTCGACCCTCGCAGGTAAGATATCTATGAATTAAATCGAGAACAGGTCTCCATTCCTTACGAAAATACTTACGTGCGACACCGGCGTGAAACGATACCTCCTGTGTTGGGTTTTTCAGCAAGCTGCGCCACTCTGTGATTTCCATTTTTTGGTACTTAAACCATTTCTTCCCTGTCAAAGGCAGACCAGTCGCATGCGCAACAGACCTTTCATCCACCCTGAAACACAGATCTCCTACCTCGACCTGATAGTTCATCAACGACATGGCGAAAACCCTGGTAACCTCCGGGTTTGAATCAGAAAACTTCCGCAGGAAATGCAACCATCCTACCTCCTTGACCTTGTGCAATAGATCGGAATTTGACTCCAACAAGGTTAATTCGTGGGGCTCGACTCGAACAACAGGGGCCATCCCTGTCAACTTGCGGGCGAGACAATGCGCACAGCAAACCTGCCACCAGAGAATTAGTGACAGAGACGCGAACCGAAAGCACTTAGACCCAAGATCTGGCAACTGTAAACAATACAGGGAAAAAGCTATATTTGGACGCAGGTGAAACCCCCGTAAGCTCATCACAGGCAGAGCCATCATAGTTCGAAATGGCGAGCAAGAACGACGGCCGAAGTGTTAAAACCCGATTCTATCATAATCTCTTCCAACTTAAATGACCAGGGTGTATGAGTTGTACGCCTGCCAGACGTTCCAATAACTAACCGCCACGACCAAGCTTACGTACAGAGACTGAGACGTGGAGGGAAGAGAGGTACGAGTGACATCACTGCACTCTAAATTTCCCAAGAGTGTGACTCGTGCCAGAGATTTCACGTATCGTGCATTCAGTTCTATCTCAAAGGTGGCGAACGATAACATAATCCCAATGATACCCATGGCAATCAATTCATCTGACTTACCCTGATTCATATCTCGACAAACATTAGGATAAACCCAAGAATAATACATTTATGTTCAATCGACCATCGTTAACCACCATTGCATTGTTGCTATACGAAGGTTATGAACATGATATCATAACATATTCTTAAGCCTGTAATAGAACATATCCACTATAATGTTTGTTAAAGCATGGACTAGTAAGTTTACATCATAACCGCAAATTCTGATCAATGCTCCTAGGGATAATATCAACCAACCCATAACTCAAAACCATTGACATCATTGTTCTAAGGTTGCTCACGAAATTTGTTCAATTGGGATGCAGTATTTCAATAAATCAGTAGCTAGGGAAAAATCCACCATTCAGTAGCTAAGTTTATCCCTTCTAAACTTAAGACATTTGATCAAACAAAATGGGATTTTGTTTGATGCAATAATGATTTTAGAAGGCTGTTGAGCAGGTGCACAACATAACCACAATGTAATTTTAACAAAACTCTCGGATGAGAGTTCGAACTAAAATCTCGATCAAGAGTTCATGGTCAACAAAACTTGTGCAAAATATCTGGCATCTTTCTGCAACCTGTAACTTCAGCAAGCCCAAACCCCTGCAAATTTTAAATTATATTTGTTGTACTTGGTAGCAATGGATTCATCTCCGAATCTAGTTTCCAATGATATAAAAATTGTTTCATTTAAATTTGAATTTCTATTTATTAATAAATTTTTTCTAAACCTTATCCCTAAAGAATTTTGTTATTCTAAAAATCACCCAAAATGAAAATTCAATATCATAACAAAGACAACACCAAAAAATTTGAAATCTTCATAGAGATCATAATTGGTCCTTGTCCTTTTCAAAAGGGTACTTTTTTTTTCCAATAAGTGTCACGCTAAAAGGAAAATTGAAGCTCACCAACATGTGTCAATAATGCACCATTTTCTGAACTTATGCAGAAGTTCAATCTATGTAGATTATGAGTATAAATTATCTTTCCCTAAAATTAATAACCATCTCTAAGAAAAATGTGGTGCATACAAGTCACTCATTATTCATAGTTAAAATTTTAAACTATATGTTGTTGGTGCATGTAAAATTTTCCCCACTATATGTTGATATTTTTTTTTAAATATGAGTACGTAGCTAATTCAATTCTCTAAAACTTGTGTTTTTACTTCAAGGATAAATTCCTAAGGGAGATATCGTTTTGAATGGGTTGAAGTTGAAAAACATAAAATTTTGCAGTTTGTTTTGTCAAAAAACAAGCAAAATTGTTTCTCAACTTCATGTTTTCACCCTTATTCTTGCATCATTTCATATTAAAATAGAATCAGATATGCCTCCCGCATATCAGTTTCCAATTCCCAAGTGGGATCTTCTAGATTAATGTGCTTCCATTGCAATTTGACTTGTCCAATGGTACGGTTCCAGAGTAAAATTTCTCTCCTATCAAGAATACGCTCCGGTCCCACATGGAACTCTCCTTTGGGTTCCACCTGTATAACATTCCAATCAATCACATGAGTAGAATCATGAACATACTTCTTAAAAATGGAAACATGAAAAACATTAAGTACTTTAATCATAGGTGGTAGGGCTAACTAGTATGCTATCAGTCCTACTTTTGCCAAAATTTCAAATGGTCAACAATACCTAGGTGCTAATTTTGAATACTTTCCTAGTATTAGGGATATTTTCTTGGGTTTTACCTTTATATATACATGCTCACCTACTTGGAACTCTCAAGGAGTTCTTTTCAAGTCCTCATAACTCTTTTTCATGTCTTGGAAATATTTCAAATTTTGTTGTACATGTTTCACTGTTAGTTCCATATCCTTTAAAAATCCAGGTCCTAACACTAACCTATCAACTAGAATACTCCATAAAATTGGAGTATTACGTTTGTTTCCATACATATTTTAAAAAGGACTCATTCCAATTGATACTTGAAAATGATTATTGTAAGCAAATTATACTAAGTACAAGTAATCTTCCCATTTACCTGGTTTGTTCATTGCATACATTCTAAGCATGTCTTCTAGGACTTGGTTTACTCTTTGATTTTGTCCATCTATTTGTGGATGATATGTAGTGTTTAAATTCAATTGTGTTCCTAGTCCTTTAAGCAAATCCTTCCAAAAATTCCCTGTAAACTTTACATCTGTATCTAAGATTATTACCTTAGGTACACCATGTAACCTGAAAATTTATTTCATAAGTATATATGCAATGCTAACAGCCTTATAATTAGACTTTACTAGAATAAAATGGGTTGTTAATTTACCTAATTTGTCTACTATGACCATGGTTGAGTCGTGTTGCTTAAAATTTATAGGTAATCCCATTATGAAATCCATGTTGATTACTTCCCATTTCCATTCCAGAATGGGTAGTGGTTGCAATAACCTTGATGGATGTTGGTGTTCTTATTTTCCTGTTGGCATTTGATGCAGCATGCTAAATACTCTACTACCTATTTTTCATGATAAGCCAAAAAAATTCATTTCTGATCATATTTGTAATATCCCCTCACTACTACATTTCAATCCAAAATCCGACGGTTTTTTCCGACGACACGTGGATTTCTCTTTTTAAACTTAAAAAAAATCACAAAGATGCATTTTTTTTTTAAAATATGGCCACAAGTGTCGGTTAAGCGACGGCTAGTCAAAAAAGGTCTGATAACCGTCACTTAACCGACGACGCGTTAGTCAAAAAAAGCTCATTAAACACAAACAAAGAAAAGCGCCCAAAATTCACATAGGGCGCAGAACTTAAGTCATTATTTGCCCACACTGGGGAGGGAAAGTCCAAGTCCTGCCTCCAAATTGCTTCGCCTTGCACGAATGATTGAGGATACCATGAGAAGGCTGTCTGTTTGGCCTACCTAATGGAAACACAGATCGCACAACTCAACTCACTGTAGAGCCAGGGGTCATATAGATCCATAGCTTTCCCCACACATATTGATATTGTATGCACAGTTTGCTCAAATTAACCTCGAGCGAATTGCAATTTCCAGGATAGAATGTCTTACGCATACCTTTTCAAATACATTGTCATAGGAGACACTGGTAGGCATCTTGATATGTATACATTCATTATATTCTATGTGTATCCATGGAAAATTGAATTGCACTTTCACTAGAATGAATGAAACGATAAATGTTTTGGTGTTTGGCAGGAGTGGGGAAGTCATGCCTATTGCTGCAATTCACGGACAAAAGGTTCCAGCCAGTGCATGACTTGACAATCGGGGTGGAATTTTGGGCACGCATGATCACCATTGGCAACAAGCCCATTAAACTTCAAATCTGGGATACGGTAACACCCTATCAATTTCTCATTGGTTTCTTTTTACTTTTCATCTCATGTATATGCTACCCCTTGCATAATTCATCCTGAAATTGTAACTGGCACAGACCCATTTACACTCGGATAGGATATGTACCGAACCCATCTTGATATGTTGGCGATTTGTGTGTTTTCTCAGACTTTTCAGAATACAAGCAGCCAGGGACTGAAGGTAAGATGTGTCTCAGCCATGATTTAGAACTCCTATATAGATCTTTTTTCCTGAAACTTGAATAAAAATTTTCTCTTCATGTTCTTGTCTCAGGTGGCCATGTGCAGTGCTTATGTTCGGATAGTTAATACATGTCCACCACATATCTGGAACTTAGACATGCTTGTTGACCTTTTGTACTACCCTGGACCTTGTTTCCATCTTGTGAATTGTATTCAAGTTGCTGTGGAAATATTGGGTCCTCAGGCTATAGGAGGTCAAGTTAAAACAAATGGTGCCAAAGAAGCCGAGCCATCCTTGAGTGACTTGGCAACAGAAAGGGTCTCTCCTGTCAGGAAGAAAAGGGTCAGCAAAGATGGTATAAATATACAGATCAAACGTCTAAAGACATTTGATGAAGGATTCTTGAGAATGGACAGAGACACACATGTTATGGCTTGGCCTTCAAGTGGGCCACACATAAATTTGAATGAACAGACTACAGAACATAGCTCCAAATATGATTTGTTACAATGCAGCTTATTTTCATGAACTGGTTCTGAAGGTTGTCAATTCCTTAGATCCAAACAATGTTTATTCAGATTCAATGAAAGAACGTGACTTAATTGCTCTGAGTATGCTTTGCCAAGTATTTTCTAAATATCCAAAGAGCTTATGTTATATTCACATATCTCGGAAACTTATGGCATCGATGTCATGGATGTCTATAAAGGTTCTTGTTTTAAGACTCAAATGTCTTTCATAGGTTGTGGTTTGTTTGTAACTCTGTACAACAGTCAATTTTCTTTTCATTTTTCTTTCTAGTTTTACTTTTCTATTTCTGATTCCAGGGCCATGCAGGAACTCTTACAATCTTTCAGCAATCCATATATCTGGATGCAGTGGATAGGATATTGCTTTTACAAAGTAAGTTTTAAAGTGAAAATAGTTTGGTGGTTCCAAATTTAAGATCAAACAAGAAAGCAGGGCCTACCTCTGAAGTTGTTTATTTTTTCAAATTGATTCTCCTGAATGGTTTTTTGATTTGTTTCAGATGTAAAGTTACAAGTCTTATTCTGTTAATAATTTGAATTAGTATGTACTGAATGTAGGTTTTCTTCCTGGAGAAATGAGACTTATAACCAATATATGTGCTGATCCAAGCAGCAGAGAACAATTTGAGAACACAGAAACCCTTTTTTCAATTTTAAAACTTCAATGGTTGTTTCTTAATATTGACAGCCAATCTGATATGATCAGGAATTCAAAGTGCAAATTTATCAGTATGTTGTCTAAGATAGGGATCAAAGCAATGAGTGAAAACATTCTCGAGGTTTTGGACCTAGCATTGCAAGATCAGAGTGCTGATGTTCGAGCTGAAGCTGTTGCATCTATGCCTATTCTTGCATTCAATCCTAGCTATGATATTATTACAGCCATGTGTAAAAGATTGGAGTAGGTGCTGCTTAAAATATAGTTAGGCATTATTAACCTCAATCCAACTTTCGTACTTATCAGTTACTGATACTGGCTTTCTGATATTTCAGGGTCTTGGTTCAAGACAAATATGACAAAGTTCGTGAAATTGTAGCTCATGATATTGGATACATCGCATGTATCTCCGCTATTCTTTTAGAAACCAATTATGTAACTGGCTGTCTGTGTCAACTCCACCAAAATGTTGGTTCAGAAGTGAATTTGGGAAACTTAGATATTCTTATATCTGGATTCTTTTTTCCCTTGGAAGTTTTTAATCTTCTTATTGAAACATGAGCATATGCTTCTTTTATATATCATTATTTAAATTACATATAACTAATTTTTGGATTCCAATAATTATATACAGACGTATCGTGATAAAATTACTCATGACTTATTTTCAGCAGCAACACAGCAAAGAGGTACATGATACAAACTAACATTAAAATATTTACATCTTGACTGTATTATTTGTTTAGCCAATTGTGACATGGGCTGTTATTGCTGAGGTTGCACAGGTTTTAGATCTCATGGTAAGGATGCTGGGATTCACTGAGGAAGATAAACAAAGGATAGGTCTTGCACAACAAGTTGCTAGTAAAGGTGTTGTTCGAGGTGTTCTGGGCTTACCAGGATGCCTTGTTGGTGGCATCATGGGAAGCAGCCCATCTGAAGCTTCACCTCCTGTACCATCTGAGAACCAGGTATCTGTTAATACTGGGGAAATTGGGACTCGTGCCATGACAATGATTTTCTAGAGATGCTAGTAGTCAGTCACTAAACTAAAGGACAATAGTTTGAGAGTGACAAGGCAGTAGATGCTGCCATATTTATGTGTATTTTCCTCTGTTTGTTGCATGTAGAAGTCTGAGAGTTATTCTTTGTGTTTTTCCTTTGCAATGAAAAAGTATTTTATTGTCTCCTATACTGCATTTTGCATTTCATATGGCTGATATATAGAGCTGGTGTGAATTTCAATCCTTTTCAGATCTTTGGATTGATTTTCTACTCAAGGAATCACAAGAGAGAGAAAGAAGAGAGAATGCTGAAGAACAAGCTAAAGCAGGCATCTCTAAGCAGGATAGAGAGCTTACATATACTGATTCAAGAGGCATGGTTGCTTCAAATACCCTTGCAAGTGCTGTTAGAGGGGATGCTGCCTTAAAATATCCCCTAGGCACACAACAAACAGTATGCTCAACTGATCGCTTGTCAAACTTTCCAACAACGTACTCATTTGTGGAGCAGAATCCAAGGACACACACTTCAAGAGGTCAGTGGGCTAATCCTGTTGATACAAAATTTTCAACAGTTCCTCTAAATTCTGCTGTTTTACCTACTTTTGCAAGTAATAATCAACATTCAAGGATAATACCAAGGCCCTGAACTTATCAGTGTATTATAATGGTAAAGGAATTCTTGTACAAGGTGGTTATTATCATGCTGTATGATGTCTGATTTGTGAAGTTAATTCTGAAGTTCAAATTAGTCATTTGATCAAGCTGGGAATGTAAGATGTTGCTAAAAGTTGTCACTTTGCACCATCCAATGATCAAATGTACTCTGGGAAAATATTCATTGTAATTTTTTTCCAAAATTAGCAGCACTGCTCATGGGGAAATAATTATCGATACATAAGTGATTCTTTTGGGCAGTGTTAAGTGGAGAAATTAAAATTTTCTAGGAGTTTAGTGAACACTGGCTCTGATTTTTGTGTCTATTGTAATCAATTTTTTTTATTGGATTCTATCTCAAAGAAGTGAGGAAATGTATTTTTTCTTATTAACCAATGCTCCACGACTGTGTCTCTATTCTTTGAGGCAATATGGAAGAGTTAGTGCATAACTCTTTATTCAGATCATGGTAAGGCCAACGTGTTGATCTTATTCTTTTATGGTGGTGCAACCTTCAAGATAATAGATATGCTCAAAGAAGAAAGATTGCCTTTTTTTCTTTGCCCATTGTTAAGGCAAAGATTTGAGGTTCTACTATACAATGAGCTACCGCAAGTGACACAAGGCGCTGTTGCACTGTTTGACCTGACATGAACAAACAGAAGTCTAGCTAGAAAAATATAAAAGCAACCCCACCAATCTGGTCTGGATAATAGAAATAAATGAGCATGTGCAACCTCTATAAACTGAAAAATTTCCACGGTTGACTTTCCATAACATGACTTCCCAATATCAAGTATAGGAACGAAGCATGTGCATTTGTGGTTCACAATAAGCATAATTTAACATTTTGTTACTCCACAACATTACGAAATTGTTGTAAGTTCATTGATTGCTAATCGTGTTGGAAATGGTGGGGGATTATTCTATGAGTCTAATTGCAATAAGGGTCTCCTTGGACACTCATCAAGAACATGTCAAGAAAAGCTGGAACTAGAAGCCAAGGCCAAAATGCAATGAGATGTCCCAAGCTAAAATTGACCCAAATTTTTCCAACAATCTAAGTTTAGTTGAAGATTTGTCAAACACTAGTGGACATTACTACCTTAAGCTCAAGTCTGATTCCAGATGATTGTAATGCTCTATGAGAACTCCCTAATTGATACCATTTTAACAAATACTTCAACATAGACTGTTGTAGCTTGCTCTGCATAATTTTGATTGTGGAGTTTTGTCAAACACTTAGAATGCTCATTGTTGTAGGTGTCATGTGGATGTTTTAACTTTTAAGCCTTGGATCTGATTTATGGGCTTAACATTGCATCCTTATGAAACCATATATGATTTTTACCATTTATAACTTGAGATCTTAATGATAACATTAGATGAGCAAACCATATGCATTACAAAATTTAAAGAAAGAAACTTCAGATCTGATTATTTATTCAATGACTGAAAACATGTCTGGGAAGTGATGAAATGGATTCCTTTTGACTGGTTGGCTCCACAAACAAGAAATATAGACTTTAATAGACTGTTGTGACCTCAGGGAAGCTTCATGATCCCTTTCAATTTATCCTTGTACATGAAGTCAAATTACTGCTGCTCACTATAGGACATAAGTGCGTTGAATATGTTGCTACTGGAAAGTGCTTTTGAGCAATAGAGACAATCTGCTACAGGACTGATTCGATTTGCAGTAAATAAAGTCTGATATTCTCATCAAAATGATTTTGATTTACTCTGATATGATGTAGCCAGAACAGGGGCGTTAGCCATAGTGATTGCAGAAGTCCAGGTTGAGCCTGTCACTGTCTCCATGAAGAGCAGCAATGGCTACCGCAGATTTTGGCATTTTAAAACAGGGGAGACAGAGACCTTACTTCTTTTATTATGTTCCCATTTACATATGTCCAATTTATTCATTAGTACTATTAGTCATTCCATGGTCAGAGTAGTTAAATCTCTAAATTTGTGCAGTAGCAGACAAAAGCACAGGATAGTTAATAATATAAAATTGAAGCCCACAAAAATTCATTGCAATGGGAGAGATGTTTTGTTTATTCTGTAAAGCAAGACATTATCAACATAAGGTGTTATGAAGATAAGTAATAAATCTAGTGTGCAATTCAGTAATCAGCAGCTTGAAAGAAATCATCTCTGTTTTCTAATTACCAATTACCTAGAGGATTAAAAAAACACTCCTTGTCATATTGGCTATCACATTACTAGACTCATAGAGATAGTAGTTATCTTTTGTAATCAGCCTCACTCTATGTATTGAATTTCATGTGTATGGGAAAATTCTCTATGAGCACTATATAGCTGTATGGGTTTTCAGTTTCAATGTCATAAACTTCCCTGAAGCCCAAAACTGTAATATCTTTTGCAGATGAGATTGGATTTCTTCTTTATTGAGAATTGTGATATAAGCCTCAATGTGATAAAGGAGTAAAGAAAGAGCCTCATTGTCTAGGTCCTTTGGATTGATATGAAACTACATATCATTGATGAAATTGAACACAGTTAAACTCAATATAAAATTGTGCTTTATCATGAACATAACAAAATATAGACCCCCGATATTAATATGAAGCAAAGTTAAATAGAGCAAAATACAGAATTAGCAAACACACAGGAATTCCACCGATTAAATTGACCAAGTTGCAGCAATTTCAAATGTGAAGCATCCATTCTAGAGAATATATCTTGGATAGAGACTAACATTTAATGGGAAAGTTAACCCTATGGTGCCTTGGAGAATAAAAAAGTAATTTCTATTACCATCTTTGTTTTGAGGATTGCTGTAGATCCTTGCAAGCATCGACCCCATCATAGGTACAAGCCTCAATGTGATAAAGGATTAAAGCAAGAGCTTCGTTGTCTAACTCCTTTGGATTGATACCAAGCTGCAAAACATTGATGAAATAGAACGCGGTTCTTGGATGGAGACTAACATTCAATGGGATAGTTAACCCTATAGTACCTTGAGAATAAAAAAGTAATTTCTATTACCGTCTTTGTTTTGAGGATTGTTGTAGATCCTTGCAAACATCGACTCTAGCATAGGTACAAGCCTCAATGTGATAAAGGATTAAAGCAAGAGCTTCGTTGTCTAGCACATTTGGATAGAAACCAAGCTACAAAATAATATAAACTTGTGCTTTTAACAAAATAGAGCAAACCAAGAGCCCCAAATATTAATCTGAAACAAAAATAAACAGAGCAAAATATAGACCCCCAGGTATGAATATGAAGAAAAGCTAAACAGGTGGTCTAGTATCCATCATTGTCTAACCATCATAGTCTATTAATAAGGAAAACAACATCATTGGCAAACACACAGGAATTTTACTGATTAAATTAACCAAGTTACAGCAATTTCAAATGTGAATCATCCCTTCTAGAGTATATCTTGGATAGAGACTACATGATATATATTTGCCTTGTGGATAGTTGTATGATGGCTGTAATCTTTTCGTTGCTATATAAATGATTGTCCACACTTTTTAGTTTAATCATACTAACAGCCAAGGGCCATTAGCCGTGTTGTGATTATGATAATCAGCACATTTTGAATCTTGCCAGAAGAAGTTAGCTTTTCCAAGTTCTTGCAAACTAAAAAGATTCTTAGATCAGGTGAAACAACTGTAGATACTCTCCACCTTCTGACGCAATATATAAATCCCAGTTTGTATTATTTCATGCTCAAGCAATACAGACAAAGAACCAACTATTTTCTTTACAATTTGCAGGCACTGCCATTCATATTTCTATCAATATCTTTGATGGTTAGTGTGTGATGTGTAGCTCTTGTTTTATGTTTCCGAAGAGTAATATCTTTCTCCTTTGTAGTTCGATCCATCAATTAATTTTTCTTGTTGTCTTGACTTTAACATTTCATTGTTTTTCCATGTGGAACATTTACTACATCTTCTCTTGGAAATTATTTTTGAACACAGGTAGGTCCACACCAGCTGATTAGTTTTCTACAAAACTTTTGATTTTAGCCTTAAAGTGAATCCCAATCATTGGAGACAGTTTGCACATGGATATCTTTTGCAGAAGTTGTTCATCCATGATTCTAGTAACTTGAAAGCCAGAAATAATTTATCTTTTATATTTGCACGATGATTTACTGTACATTGAACTTCACGAAATTTGTTACAATAAGACGATCTTCTTTTGCAAGCCTAAATTCGCAGAGCACATTGTGGGGTCCAAATAGTTCAAATTCAACAGCTCTCAATTAACTTGAACTTCAAAGCAAGGCATCAGTCAGAAGGAAGGTATATTTCAGAATTCTTATGAAAACATCATCTTTTAATCTGTTCTGTTAGATTCTTATCTTCGATGATGGGGTGCCTGCTGGGTTCTTGCAAGAGTTGGTGGGTGTACTGGCAGCTGTCCTCTGGTAAGAAGCTATTGATTCACTGGTTGCACGTTTAGATTCCATGATAGGGATTTTAAGAATTTAATTCATTAAAGGTACTTGCAGTATTCTTGGGAAGCTCCATTTTTCCTATTGGTGCTACTACTGAATTGGTTAGTGCTGCTGAAATGGCTGCTTATTCAACGGCTTATTCAAATAATTCCATTGACTGATGATGCAAATAGGATGGAAATGATCCTACAAATAGGATTGAACAAAATTTTACATTTGTATTTTTTTTTTAAAAACAATTGTATCCGTCGGAGTTCTAAATCATCACTGAGTTCTAAATTTACATGTTTGTACTGTGTGCATATTGCCATAAATCTCCCGCATATGCATAGACCTTGAAATTGGTTTCTATGCTGTTTCTATTCCTTGTTTTAGATACTTTGTAATGGCTTGCAATTTCACTAATCCATCCATGGAAAACACTGAATTTTCTCATGCATTATTTGTTTATTGTTTGGCCCTAACATGTAAAAATTTGGAATTTTACCTGAGACATGCAGCTGCAGTGCGTAAAGAGATACAAAGTGAGACTGATAGGGTAGCTGGACATACAAAGAAGATTTCCCCTTCACCAATTCATCTTAGCATATATTCTCCACATGGTAGGCATCTCTGGTTCATATTCAAAATTCCACTATAATATCTGGCTTTAATCTTATTGCTTTGGTTTAGTAAATATGCTTGAAGGTATTTCAAATTTTATGCAATCTAATCTTTGATATTCTTTTTGTTCATATACAGAATATTAGTGGAATTTGATTCTGAGCTTGTTATCTGTGGCCAGCACCTTCAGTTTCTTTTCCACTTTTACTTCATCTGTTATTTGTGTTTTATTAATCCATTAACCCTAAACCCTAACACTTATAAGCAATTTGAAGTTGAAGCTTTGTTACAGAATTTCTGGGAATGATGCATGGCAACTAGTTTCTTAGACCAAGATGACTGCCTGCGTTTTTTCTTTCTTTTTTGAACTTGTCACCTTTGCCCCACTTGTCCTTCAGTTTGTTTCACTTGTCCTAGGTTAAGAACCAGCCTATCAGTTAAGCACACAAAGTTGCGAATTTGATATGAACAATACACACCATACAAATTTCTGAGGAAAATAATGGTTTTCCACCTTCATTTCTTTCTCTTTCGAACTTTGATCAGCTGTTACCACTCATCTTTGGACTTGTTCTATAGAGTTTTATTATGGTTTTCAAAATATTGCGCAACTAAAGCTTAGTTAGAGGATATATATATATTAAATGCTTCTTATTATTACATTAATCAAGATACATGGACACCAAATTTGGTACATTGACAGGCCATAGAGGTCAGATCGAATATTCTTGCAACATAGTTCATTTTTTTCCAAATGCAACACCTTTCCAATGTAGAGGAGAAACAAGGTTCTTAGCAACAACCCATGCTCAAAAGGTTTTGGAAACTTCACAAATCTAAAATATATGCTTAACCATTTGAGACTTGTGACAAACTTGACAACACTTGGTTGTAATCCTAGTGCAATGTAATTGATCCTTTACCACTAGATTGGTTTGGAGAATCAACCACCTAAGTATTTGAGTATTAAAGTCTTCAAAGAAGAACGAGGCCCGCTGGTAAATTTACATGTTTGTATTGTGTTCATATTGCCATAAATCCACTTCCTATTAATATGATTTACCGTTGAGCAAGTTGGTTGGGTTTTGCTGTATGGTTCCTTGGTGTACTCGTCCATAGATGGATTTCCATATGACCGTCTCCAAACCTTCTGAATGGATCTATGAATATCAAAGATGGCTTTCCAATATATGACCGTCTCCAAAATTTCACATTTGTATTTTTTTTTTAAACAGTTGTATCCGTCGGATAAGCGATGGACCTAGCTGTCGGATAAGCGACAGAAATAGCTCACTAGTGTCGGATAAGCGACAGAAATAGCTCACTGGTGTCAGATAAGCGACGGACCTAGCTGTCGGATAAGCGACAGAAATAGATCGCCGGTGTCAGATAAGCAACGTTTGCAGATGTCAGTTAAGCGACGGAAATGGTTTTCCGGTGTCGGATAAGCGATGGATTTAGATGTCGGTTAAGCGACGGAAATGGCCTACAGCTGTCGGTTAAGCGACGAGTTTCACTGTCCTATAGGTGTCGATTAATATGAATTAGATGTCGGATAACTGACGATGTACATTTAACCGACGGTAACCTAAGTGTCGCTTAACCGACGGATTAAAAAGATGTCGGATAACCGACGACAAGTTTTCGATGCTTAAAAAAGTATCAAAGTGTCATACATGCGACAGGTAAGTGTCGGAAATACGACAATACGGCCGTCGGATTTTTGGTCGAAATGTAGTAGTGCCTGAATTAACAGTTATTAATTATGTTGGAAAATACTTTGATTATTATTTTATTATTCTTTTGCAGGAGGTTAAGAATAGAAAATCTTGTAATAAAACATTCCTATTAATAAAATATGATGAAGGGAAACACAAGTGGATATAGTTGTTGAAAGAGTCTTTACTCACCCACAAGAGGAAAATGACAAGTGACAAAGACCACTGAGTGAGAACTCAATATGTAGGAGGCATCATCCCCAAAATCAGGTCTACACTCCTAATTGAGTTGCTAAAGAGCAAGAGGCTCATAAATGACCAAGTCCTAGAAAAATACTATTTAATAGTATGTCCATGAGCAGCAAGAGGCTAGCATTGGATGGGGATTAACATCTGTGTAATGCAAGAGATGGCGCATTAAGATATTTTTCTCTTGCGGTTCAGCGAATAGGCTCGGGGATTCTGGAGCAAGTATATTGGCTACTCTGGGAGTTGGTTGGGAGGAAAAACTTCTCCACTTGTGTTTTCCCAGTGTTGGTTCTAGGTTCCTACAATGTTTCTCATGAATGATTTAGATGCAGTAGGATGTATGTGTGAAATGTTAAATTGAAGTTATATTTCCATAATGTACTCTTTTTATGCATTATGTAGAACCATTATCCATGTTTTGTATATTCTAGATCTGTACAATGTTAAATTGTTCCCAACGCATCCCAAATTGGGATTCATACCGGTATCCATGATTGTTAATAATGAACTATTGTAGAAATTATTATTTAGTTCTAAGATGAATTACTTAGGTCTTCCTGTCACTGAATTGTTACACTGGAATGATTTAGAATTTATGAATCTGCATCTAATGGATCGGATCCTCTGTTTTTACACAGTGCCCAATGTTCCTACTATGTATTTCCTGTATGTTTTGATTTTGCAATTCTTTCTAAATTTTGCATTACGATTTTAGGTGTCGAATGAACCTTGATGCTTGTTTACAGTTTAGATCTGATTTATTCAAATATGGCAGTTGAAATTGATTTGCATAAAGAAACCCCATATTTTTAACTGTACAACCCTATAAGCAATTTAGCGCAGTTTGTTAAATGTTCTCAAATCTTGATGAGTCAGTGGAAGCAACGTATGGTTGCAAACACCGGGATAAGTTTCCAGATCCAATTAACTTAAGGTTATTTAAACCCCAAATCAACCAAAACCCCTTGAATCCATAGTTAAAATTTGATCCACAAAACTAGAACATTAACGACCCACATCTAACCCGCAGCAAGATCGACAGTTCACAAAAGTGTGGAAGACATATCTGTGGAAGTCCCAAAGTGTTGAAAGGAAACCCGACTTCTGCAATCCACAAGGTTAGAAATTTATTTCCAAGTTTAGAATATCAACGGTCTAGATCCAATCCACAAATAAGATTAATGGCTAATGTTAGTCTCAAAGTTTCATTTGAAATCCATACAAGAATTTAGATCAATGGTCAGGATTAAAGCCGTAAAAGAGATTGACCGTCAAGGTGGTTTTTAGCAAGGATCAATGGTGAGGAAAGCTGAAGGACCAAAGTGATCATTTTATGAATTTCCTGACTTCTGAGTTCTGTAGTGGAAGGCAGAAATAATAAGGTTCAAGTGATCATTTTATGAAGTTTCTGACTTTCGAGTTATGCAACGGAAGGAGGAAAGCAGAAATTTCAAGAGATCGTTTTATGAATTTTTCGACTCCTAAGTTGCACAGTGGAAGGAGGAAAGAGGAAGGTGGAAAGTAGAAAGTTTAAGTGATCATTTTATGAAGTTTCTGACTTTCGATTTCCAGAGTGAAAGGAAGAAATTCCAAGTGATTTTTTTATGAAGTTTTGACTTCTGAGTTCCGCAGCAGAAGGAGGAAAGCGGAAGGCTGAAATCCAAAAGATTAAGTGATCGTTTCTGAATTTTTTGAATTCTGAGGTCCACAGCATAAGGAATAAATTAGAGAGTCCAAGTGATTCTTTCATGAAGTTTCCAACTTCCAAGGTCCGCAGTAGGATATGTAAAGAGGAAAACAGAATGGATGAAAGAGTAATGTGGAAAGCCAAAAGATTAAGTGATGGTTCAATGAATTTTTTGACTTTCGAGGTCTGCAGTAGGAGGTAGAAAGCAGAATAAGGAAGGGAGGAAAGCAGAAGGCATAAATCAAAAATTCCAAACTATTGTTTCATGGATTTTTTTGACTTTCGAGGTCTACAGCAGAAGGTGGAAAACAGAAGGCAGAAGGTGAAAAATTTAGTTTAGTGCATAAATGTCTATTACGGTTGCAAAATGGACCTATCAATGAAGGAATGACTATTACAGGGGTCCTTACACTTGAGGATGATTTTGACCATTCAATATGGGCAGGGTGTTTTTTATTTGTTTTTTGACATAACAGTTGGGTGTTTGATTAATGTGTCTGGAGATATATGGCTATAGAATTTTTTTACATTTGATTTTTGAGGTATGTTATATATGGTATCAGAGCATTGTTTCAACACTAGGCCTAATTAGGATCAGCACAAAACAGTTATAGAAAATAGTAAACTAACTCATGTTTATTTTGTCTTGAAAATTCTCTTACACATAAAAGAGAAGTACAAATATATTTTGCAAGAAATATGGTAGATGCGGAAATGTCTGCGCAAGAGGAACATCACCCAGAACAACCTTTAAATGAAGAGGGTAATCTAAGGGATGGAGAGTTACGGGTAGATCTAAATGAAATTCAGGACAATAAATCGAAATTAAAAGGGACTGTGAATAAATTAAGATCTGAATTAAGAAAGTTTAAGGAAGATAATGAACAAATTCTGAAGGCTCGAGAGGAACTCAACACTATCTTGTTAGCAAAAGTCCATAATGAGGAAAAAGGGATGCTTGTATGGTAAGTGATTCATGAATGGTTGTCTCTGGTGGACATTACATGATTATTATATGACTGAAAAAAATTAAGGTATTATGGATTAATGATCATGAATTGCTATATGAATAATTTTAGTTGACGATTAATGAATTCTTGAATGAATTATGACAAGAAATATGAAATAAGATGAAAAGTTATATGTTGTATGGCCCATGAGGATTCTCACTTAGATGGAAATCATAGCATGTAACTGTAATGTCCCAAAAAATTGAAAATAAAAAAAAAATTTATTAGGCTAGTCAAAACTACCTATGCTAGACATTAAGTGAACTTTGTGGAATCTGTCGTACTCTGATTGTACTGTTATATTGTCATAAGTTGTTCGTACGTCCTACTTCCATATTTCTTGATGCAGTTATTACCAGGTTACTTACGTTGTCGTAATGTTGATAATTGTTTGTACTATGGTAAGCACTGATGTGTAATTTAGTTATTTGATTATGCACTTCATTGTTTATAACATGTGCTTACTATCGTATACATGATTCTAACTTAACTTTGTTCTTGGAAAAAAAGGGGTGGAGTGGTGGGACTAGTTTCCCTTGTAACCACCTAAGAGGTAACAGTTTCTACTTGTCACATCAGGCTTACTTAGTTCTATCAAACTAATGCATTCTTGTCCCATTTGCGTGCAAGTGCACTTGGCGATGGAAAACTTGTATATAAAGATTAACGAAAAGTGTTGATCGTTTTGGTCACTAGCGCTCACATTTGCAGCTCTATCCTAATGCCATTACACTAATTATTATTATTATCATTACATACTTGACTATAGTGATGGGGTCACTACTCCACTTACTACTTGTGTGACGCAGGCTTATTATTTATGGGATACTCGTTTACTATGGTGTAAATGCTTATGACTTATTCATGTCCTAACATAATTTTACTATATTTTTTTTATATAGTTGGAGAGTATTTGTAAAAACCTTGGCTTAAATATTCCATGGACTTAGGGCTTAAAGCCTAAGTTATTCGATGCATGAATGGGTTTATGCAATTCACAATGGTTTTGGGACAAGATTTAACGTCATGACCAGAACTATGGATTTGTGGGTTTTTGTAAATGATATTGGAGTCCAGGGTGGTGACATAAATGTGACTTGGGAAAGATGGAAACACAAATTAGGGCTTGGTTCAGTCGTTATTTTGTCTCATTCGCAGCCTTGCTTCTTGTGCTCTCCTCCTATGTGGTGGAAAGAGGCACCGAACGACAATGCCTTGATAGGTATGATGGTAGTCTGGTTTCGCATCATAATTTACTTGTTTGGTTTGATTATTAGCATACTTCTCACCATGGTTTCATCCCTATTGTGGTAGGTTACAGGGTGTGGTGAAATGAGCTTGGATCGCTACTTGGGGGAAAGTCCATGGACAAATCCATACCCATTCGGGTAAGCCTAATGTACAAGTGTTTACATGTCCCCTCTTAACTTCGTGTTTATGAATAAGTTATCACTCGTCGTAGGTTTGGATTTGCTTGAGTCTGGTTTCTAATGGATTCATTTTGGGTTGGGGTTTGACTATAACTTAAATGAGCTCCGCGTTTTGTAAAGCGACAAGCTTGGGGTTTTGTTGTTGTGGTTTTAAATTCCTTTGGGCCTAAGCTTGAAATGTACTGGGATTTATTAATGGGTGTTATGTGCCGCAAAAAGGGCTTGGGTGACTTCTCCATAGGATCTCTATATTCTATAAATAATGTTTTGATTATGCTACTAGAAATGGGCAGCACCATTGCTTGCAATGGTGCAATGGCCAAGTTATGAACGATTGTGTAACTATTATGTCTTTTGATAATGATTATGTTTTATAGTAATTGCATACTGTGTTTGATTTTATGTTATGGTTATCACCAGACTATGTGGATTCGCATTCGTTGTTTTTGTTAGTTGTAAGGGTGAAATGTGTGACAGTGTTATGGCTTTGGGGCCATGTCGTGTATAGCATTGGCATTTCCCGCCATGGTAGCTACGATAGCGTAATTAATGTTTATGTTTTTGTTGTGTAATATGATATGGGGGTTGTCTATGGTGCACCCCTGTGACTATTAGTCATCACCATTGGTAAACCTTGACAAGGTTGAATTATTTGGTAATGTTGATTATTATAATGAGTTGTATATGTAAAAGGCCAAGGGCCATAGATTGTAGCATGTATATTGAAATGGGTCTTTCGACCTCTATGTAGAGAGTTTATGTTTTGTTTACAGCCTGCGTATAAGTAACATAGTGTGGCTTTGTAAAATATTAATAGACTGACTGGTTTCAATCCTAGGTCATTTACTGTGATGAAGGTTTAATTTATATCGATACGATTTGGGCTTTAATTCCCACAGGAATCGATCCTGTGACCTCTGTGCAATTATGTTTGTTTTAAATGAATACTAAAAATGATATTATATTTGATTTTAGATGATTACTGTAAATGATATTATGTTTGCTTTTAGATGATTGTTGTAAAGGATATTATGTTTGTTTTAAATGATTACTATAAATGTTATTATACTGGATTTTACTTATGTATGGACTTTTGTTTATGGCATACGATTTATAATATGATTCGTAGATATTTAAGGGTTTGATTTGTTATATTTTCCATGGATTATTTATGTGTATAATTAGTTTACTGTATTACGAGTTTGTGGTTGTCGTTGATAGTAATAAATCGTGAACCATTAGATGGTCTCAATACTTGGTCAGTAGCTTCAATTTCTAATCATATTTGTTTTAAAGAAGAAATATAATGTTTATACAAACCGTGAGAGGTCTTTGTTGATTTTTATCTTAGCTTTAATATTTGAAGTTATGATTATTCTTAGATGTAGAATATTGAGTTTATATTATTGCTTAAAATGGGTTAGGGTTTTGTTTAAAGCTTAATATGAAATAGTCTTTTACTTCTACACCTAGCTCTGCTAGAAATATGAAATCTTCCAGTAGAGTATATAAACAAATAAACACACCGAACTTGCTAGGATAGTTCCTAGGTCCTAGGAACCCAAGTTTAAGCTATAAATGAAAATACAAAAGTAAAACTTAAAGAAAAAAACCCTTCATAATTCTTATAGAGGAATTAATTTACAACCTAAGGTTTATAATTAAAATGTAAACCCTAAAATAACTTGACAGGAAAACAAGGACACATAGGGTTAGAAATATAATATAAAAACTTGCATAATCTAGCAAGCACTTATTCTAGATAATGAAATAGGAAGTCAAGAACCCCATACCTAAAAAGTGAAGCTCTTCTAATAGTTGAAACCTACACATTCAATTACCTAGCATTAACAATTCACAAGAATATATGACCTCTGTATAGATGGTTGAATCACTTGGAAACTACCACATTCCACCCAACCATGACCCAAAACTATTCCTAGTTTTAATCCGAACCCCCCCAAGCTAGATCCAACATGCAAGTAGCTTAGAGATCCTAAGGTAAGGCTGCCCTAACTAGTATATTAGTTCTGCATCAGTTCTTCTTTTTCCTCTTAGGAAAATGTTCTCCAAGAACTCTCTTGAGATTAATTGGGTAGAATAATGACTCCAAAAAGATGGAAGACATCCCCAAGCCTCTCTTTGGCTTGGGAATTTATAGACAGACTTTTCAGTCAAAGGGGTAGTTAAATCAAGAATCATTTGATTTCTTGATTTAACCCTTTTTATTTAATTTAGGTATTTTTAATATTTAAACTTATGAACTTTTAACTAGTTCCTAATTGAAATTTTGTAGGTATTATAATATTTAATTTTCTCTTAGTAATAATAATAGTAGATGGAACTTTCCCTTCTTTCTTACATTATTAATATTATTACTATGTGTACTCTTTATACATGCTCTCTATAAAATATATAATAATATATGATTTGTTAAAATTTGTCTTACGGTATCACATATTGTGATCCTTAGACTCGTGACACTTTCTTCATTAAGGTCATCAGGTAGATGGTTAGGTCTTCTAGGCTAGGCAACTCTAAACATACTTGCATGTTGGATTCCCTCTTATAACATGGTAGTTCTTCAATACTTGATGAAATACATAAATTCAAGATTTCATTTAATCACTTATAAATAAGTCATATGAGATCAATATTTACTCAATTCATTTTCACTTGGGAATCATTAATTCTTTTCAGTAACTCCTAGCGCTTACCAAAGTCCATACTCAATCCTAAAAATAGGGAGTTACAAACTTAGTGCAATTCCAGACCTTCTTGCTCAACACTAATGCTAGGATGTACTTGTAGGAAACACCTAGGGATACAATGGTCAAGGATCTGATGTTCCAGAGATTATGCTCAACATCCACATGGAAGGATCTAGGTCTTATGTCCAACACTTCCAAATTATCTTTTCATGTGTTCTAGAGCTTCATGCTCAACACAAATGTCTCGAAACTCATGTGCTTTAGAGCTTCTCGCTCAACACAAATATAATTACTCATGTGCTCCAGAGCTTCTCGCTCCACATAAAACATCAATTTACCCATGTGCTCTAGGGTCCATTCCCAACACAAGCAGACATATATATATATATCATATCCAATTAGCTTATGCCCAGTATATCAAACAAATCATCATTTTCATATGCAGTGTGGAATTTGACCCAATATATCAAAATAAAAAATCAAGGTAACATCATAATGAAGGGGGCTCATGCCCATAAGTGTTAGGTCCAAAATTTGGGATATTATATCCCTCCCCACTTAGAACAACACCATATTTTGTGTTCTAGGGACTCAAAATGAAATCATGAAACAAGATGGGTAAATCCTTTCTCATGGTGGCTTCATTCTCCCTAGTAGCCTCATCAGATTCGAAGTGCTTCCCTTGCACTTTCAACTAGACTATGGTGCACTTCTTGACATGCACTTCTCTCTTGTCCAATATATGAAGAGGTTCAAGGGAAAACTCCCCTTTAGGTTCCACCTGTAATAAGGACCAATCAATCACATGTTTAGTATCATAAACATATTTATTTAATAATGATGCATGGAAAACATTATCGACTCTTATGTGCATGGGTAATGTTAGTTCATATGCCACTAGCCCTCTCTTGGCCAGTATTTCGACGGGTCCACAAAACCTAGGTGCTAACTTATCGCACCTTCCCAAGCTCAACGAGATCCTTTTTTCTTTTACTTTCAAGTAGACATGGTCTCCTATTTGATAAATATTTATCTTTTCTTTTCTTATCCGTGTAGATTTTCTAGTGGTCTTGTGCTTCTTTAAGGTTCACCTAGACCTTGGTAACCAATTGTTCCAAGTCCTTTAATAAATCAGGCCCTAACATGAGCTGATCCACCAGGCTATCCCAAGTAACAAGTGTTCTACACTTTCGTCCATAGAGTACCTCAAAGGGACTCATCTTGGTGGAATTTTGGTAACCGTTGTTATACGAAAACTCTATGAGATGTAGGTAGTAGTCCCACTTGGTGGGGTTTTTCATGACATACATCCTATGCATGTCCTCCACAATTTGGTTTACCCTTTATCAGTCTTCCCGTCTATCTGCGAGTGATAAGTAGTACTAAATTTCAACTGTGTCTCTAATACGGAGAATAAATATCTCCAAAAAATTTTGGTAAATTTTGAATCTCGATCCGAGATGATTTCCTTGGGTATCCCATGCAATATAAATATCTTCTTCAAGAATATATCGGCAATGTGTACTTCCTTTTAGGTAAACTTCACTGGAATGAAGTGTGCTGCTTTTGACAATTTGTCAACTACTACAAAGATAGAATCATTTTGTTTCTTACTTTTTGGTAGACCGGTGATCAAATTCATACTAATGACCTCCCATTTCCATTTTGGAATGGGTAATGGCTGCAGCAATCCTGAAAGATGTTGATGCTCATCTTTGACCAGCTGACATTCCTGACATTTCGCGATAAACAATGCAATGTTAGCCTTTAATGTAGGCCAGAAAAAGTGTTTCTTAACTACTGATATCATCTTTTGATATCCCGAATGCCCCAAGTAGGGTGTCTGATGAAATTCTATGAGGATGTCAGACCGAATTTCCCCTCCTTCTGGAACATACAATCTCCTTGGACAATAGCACTCATGTTTCTTCTACCTTGTACTCTTTTTGTTGTTGAAACAACCTGTCCTTTTGGACTTTCTTGAGGATTTCTACATAGAAAGGGTCAACTCTATTGGCCATTCTAATCCTCTTGTGCAAATCGAAATCATTTTGAATTAAAGTCACCTCATATATCATATGATTTGGCCAACTCAAAGCATCGAAAATCTTGTTCTCTTTTCCTTTAATATGCTTTAGCTCGAAATGGTACTCTCTAAGGAAAGCTAACCATATAGCTTTCCTAGCATTCAGATCTGGTTGCTCGAATAAATACTTCAGAATCATATTGTCTATTTTCAGAAGGAATTTCCTTCCCATGAGGTATTGCCTCCACATCTTCAATGTGTGAATGACAGCAGCTAGCTCAGGATCATGTGTGGGGTATTTATTCTCATGTTCTTTTAACTTTCATGATTCATAATAGATCACATAATCATTCTGCAAGAGGAATCCTCCAAGACCTTCCTTGCTTGCATCCATGCAAACAACAAAATCCCCATTGGGATCCACAATTCATAGTATTGGTGCGGTCGTCAAAAGATGCTTAAGCTTTCTAAAACTTTCCTCACACTTGGTCATCTATAAGAACTTATTTTCCTTCTTCTGCAAAGCGGTCATGGGACAAGATATTCTCAAGAATTTCTCAATGAACTTCTGATAATATCCAGCTAATCCCAAAAAGGAACTAATGTCGGTGACAATAGTAGGGGTAGGCCAGTCTTCTATGGCTCTAATATTTTCTAGGTCCATAGCTATCCCTGTCTTGGAGATAATGTGACCCAAGTACTGTATCTGTGGTTTGTAAAAATCACATTTACTAAACTTGGCATAGAGTTGGTGTTCTCATAACAGTCGTAGCACTATGCGTAGGTGTTCCTCTTGTTCGTATTTACTCTTAGAGTAAACTAGGATGTCGTCTATAAAGACCAAAACAAATTTATCCAGATATTTGCTGAATATACTATTCATCACACACATAGAGTTTTCAAGTGCATTGGTCAACCCGAATGGCATTACTACAAACTCGTAGTGCTTGTACCTTATACAAAAGGCGGTTTTGTAAATATCCTCATTGCGAATCCGTACCTGATGGTATCCAGATTGTAGGCCGATCTTTGAAAATATCTTCGCTCCTCCTACTTGATCGAACAAGTCATCAATCCTAGGGAGTGGGTATCAGTTCTTGATAGTCATTTTGTTAAGCTGATAGTAATCGATGCACATCCGCATCATACCATCCTTCTTCTTTACCATAAGTAACAGTGCTCCCCAAGGGACACACTTGGTCAGATATATCCCTTCTCTATCAACTCTTACAACTGCATTTTGAGTTCCACCAACTCTAGTGCACTGACTAGGTAAGGGGATTTTGAATCTGGAACCGATCCTCATGTCATTTCTATGGAAAATTCTAGGTCTTGTTTCGAAGGTAATCTAGGGATTTCCTTAGGGAATACGTCCTTGAATTCTACAAGAGCGATAAATCCTATATGTGATGTTCTCTTTCAACCTCTATGTCTTGAATATTTACTACAAATAACTTGCATCCTTTTCTAATGCACTTCTTTCCTTGTAAGGAAGATATATGTCTTACTGAGTCTTTCTTTGGTACACCTTAAATCTTCACTTGATTCCCTTGGCTATTTGTACACAAGATTGACTTGTGTAAGCAATTGAGCATGACATGGTGTTGTTCCAACCATTCCATGCCGATAAGTATATCATATGATCCTAAGGGTAGGATGTTCAGGTGTGACTCTTGTAGGAAAACCATTCAGGTTTATCTCACAATCTTTAATTTTTTCCAAACTTTTTGTTTTGTACCTGTGGCTAATTGTACTAGCCAATGTTTATCATGGTTTTCTTTGCCTAGTTTGCATACATCAACAATTTTAGGTGATACATAGCTCCGGTAAGCACCAGGGTCAATCAATATTGAAATAGAAGTGTTCAATATATTACCTTCTATCACAACCAAGGTAGCCTGATGATCTTCATGTAGGCCATCCAAGGATGCATAAATTCACGGTGTTCCAGCTATGTCCTCTACTGTTGGTTGTTCTTGTAAGTTGTGCAAGACCCCATTGGTCTTGTTCTTACAATCTTGGGCATAATGAGGCCTACTACATTTCCAACATTTGATCTGTAGCAGGGTAGCATTGGCTCCCCCAGTTGCTACTAGATTGTTAACACTTGGAGCTAGTACATATGGATTTGTACCTAATTTGTTGAAGTTCTTGTTCACTGGAAAACTGTTGTTATGTTTCCTATACGAGGGTGGGTTAAAACCCATTTTGCAATTTTCAAAGAAGTTCTTAGACTTGTCTATGTTTCTGTTCATGTTCTCTTACCTTAATTGTCCATGCTCATAGAAGAGCCTAGATTTGTGCAATGTGGTGTCCAAGGTTTTAAGCATGTCAAACTCAATTCTTTCCCTAAATTTGGGAGGAATACATCCTAAAAACTACTAGATATTTACCTTTTCATCCTTGATGTATGGTACATAATGTAACAGATCTATAAATCTGTTAATAAAAGAATCCATAGTCATGGATCCCATACGTAACTCGTGAAACTCTTTCACCTTTCTGTCGAAGAATCTTCCCGACATATATTTTTCTTGAAAGATCTTGCGGAATTAACTCCAGTGTATTTCTCTTACCTCATCTTTCTTGGTATGCTTCAAGTCTCTCCACCATCTCCCTGCTATTCCATTTAAATTATAGATGGTTAGTCGATCCTTCATTTCACTAGAGTAGTTATGAACTTGAAAATGTTTGCTCATACCCAACATCCATTCTTCATCTCTCTCCCTAATTTTCACCTCTCCTCCATAGGTTGGGGATCTTATTTTTCTAAACTCCCCTAGGAGATTGTCATCACTTCTTTGTTTCTTTTTGCATGGAGAAAGAGAGTCCTCACTGGAAGGACGGTGATATTCTCCTTTTGGACATTCAGGGGTATGTTCCTCTTTTCCTTCTTCTCTTGGGCTGATGTCCCATTTATGATAAGGTTCCTTCTTAAACCTATTTATGGAATGAGTGGGTTTTCCCTGTAGGCCTCCTCCTGTCATATTTCTCAACAATGCTTCATTGATTGCTTGTTGTTCCTTTCTTTCATTCAGATTGTCATCTCTAAAACTTTGCAAGTATGCTTGAATACCTTGAATGGTTTTCATAATATCAAAATTCAGTTCCACCACTAGTTCTGCTTCCTAGGTGGGGGTATTCAATTTCACTTGTTGGCTGTTATCTTCTTCAGTGTTCATGATCTGAAATGTTCTGTAAAAATTCATGAAATAACAAATTTTAATAATAGGAAAAATTTATGTTAGTTAACAAAATTTAAAACATACTTTATTTTCCTTGTAACAAAGGTCTGATACTCCCATTAGGTCTCTTAGTGGTTAAACTGGGCTCTGATACCACTTGTAATGTCCCCAAAAATTCAAAATAAAAATAAAAAAATTATTAGGCTAGTCAAAACTACCTATGCTAGACATTAATTGAACTTTGCATAATGTGTTGTACTCCGATTGTATTGTTGTATTGTCATAAGTTGTTCTTACATCCTACTTCCATATTTCTCGATGCAGTTATTACCATGTTACTTACATTGTTGTGATGTTGATTACTGTTTGTACTATGGTAAGCATTGATGTGTAAGTTAGTTATTTGATTAATTACTTCAATTTTTATAACATGTGCTTAGTGTCATATACATGATTCTAACTTAACTTTGTTCTTGGAAACAAAGGGGTGGAGTGGCGGGACTAGTTTCCCTTGTAACCACTTGAGAGGTAACAGTTTCTACTTGTCATATCAGGCTTACTTAGTTCTATAAAACTAATGCATTTTTGTCCCATTTGCATGCAGGTGCACTTGGCGACAGAAAACTTGTATATAAAGCTTAATGGAAAGTGCTGATCGTTTTGGTCACTAGCGCTCGCATTTGCAACTCTATCATAGTGACATTACACTGATTATTATTATTATCATTATGGACTTTATGATAGTGACGAGGTTACTACTACACTTACTACTTGCGTGACACAGGCTTATTATTTATGGGATACTTGTTTATTATGGTGTAAAGGCTTATGACTTATTCATGTCCTAACATAATTTTACTATATGGTTTTTATATAGTTGGAGAAGATTTGTAAAAACCTTGGCTTAAACATTCCATGCCATAATGGAATATTTCATATGTCATGGAATTAGGGATTAAAGCCTAAGTTATTCGATCCACAAATGGGTTTATGAAATTCGCAATGGTTTTGGGACAAGGTTTAATGTCGTGACCAGAACTATGGATTTGTGGGTTGTTGTAAATGATATTGGAGGCCAGGGTGGTGACATAAATGTGACTTGGGAAAGGTGGAAACCCAACTTGGGGCTTGGTTCAGTTGCTAGTTTGGCTCATTCGCAGCCTTGTTGCTTGTGCTTTGCTCCTGCATGGTGGAAACAGGCGAAACGACAATGGCTTGACACATATGATGGTATTCTGGTTTCATAGCATAATTTGCTTGTATGGTTTGATTATTGGCATACTTCTCATCGTGGTTCTGGCCCTGTGGTTGTAGGTTACAGGGTGTGGTGAAACGAACTTGGATCATTTCTTGGGGGTAAGGTCGTGGAAAAATCCATACCCATTCGAGTAAGCCTGTTGTACAACTGTTTACTTGTCCCCTCTTAGCTTCATGGTTATGACTGAGTTATCACTCATTATAGGTTTGGATTTGCTTGAGTCTGGTTTCTAATGGATGTGTTTTGGGTTGGGGTTTAATTGCAACTAAAATGAGCTCTACATTTTGTAAAGAAACAGGCTTGGGGTTTTGTTGTTAGGGTTTTAAATTCCTTTGGGCCTCATCTTGGAATGTATTGGAATTTATTAAAGGGTGCTCTGTGCCGCGAAAAGGGCCTGGGTGACTTCTCGATAGGCTCTATGTATTCTGTAAATAATGTTTTGATTATGCTACTGGAAATGGGCAACACCATTGCTTGCAATGGTGCAATGGCCTAGTTATGAATGACTGTGTAACTCTTATGCCTTTTGATAATGATTATGTTTAACAATAATTGCATAGTGTGTTTGATTTTATGGCATGGTTATCACCGGACTGCATGGATTCACATTCGTTGTTTGCATTAGTTGTAAGGGTGAAATGTGTGACAGCGTTATGGCTTTGGGGCCATGTCGTATATGGCATTGGCGTTTCCCGCCATGGTCTCTATGATAGCATAATTACTATTTATGATTTCATTGTGTAATATGATATGGGGGTTGTCTGTGGTGTACCCCTACGACTATCAATCGTCGCTGTTGGTAAACGTTGACAGGGTTGTAATATTTGCTAATGTTGATTATTATAATGAGTTGGATATATAAAAGGCCGAGGGCCATAGATTTCAGCATGTATATTGAAATGGGTCTTTCGACATCTGTGTAGAGAGTTCATTTTTTGTTTATAGCCTTCATATAAGTAATATAGCATGGCTTTGTAAAATATTAATAGACCCTACAGGTTTTGATCCTAGGTTGTTTACTGTGATGAAGGATTAATTTATATGGATACGATTTTGGCTTTAATTCCCATAGGAATCGATCAGGTGACCTCTGTGCAATTATGTTTGTTTTAAATGAATACTGTAAATGATATTATGTTTGTTTTTAGAAAATTTATGTAAATGATATTATGTTTGTTTTTAAATGATTACTGTAAAGGATATTATGTTTATTTTAAATGATTACTGTAAATGATATTATGTTGAATTTTATTTATATAGGGACTTTTGTTTATGGCATACAATTTATAGTATGGTTCGTAGATATTTAAGGGTTTGATTTGTTATATTTGCGATGGATTATTTATGTGTATAATTAGTTTACTGTATTACGAATTTGTGGTTGTAGTTGATAGTAATAAATCATGAACCATTAGATGGTCTCTATACTTGGCCTGTAGATTTTATTTATGATTATATTTGTTTTAAAGAAGAATGATAATGTTTATACAGACCCCGAGAGGTCTTTGTTGATTTTTATCTTAGCTTTAATATTTGAAGTTATGATTATTCTTAGATGTAGAATATTGAGTTTATATTATTGCTTAAAATGGGTTAGGGTTTTGTTTAAAGCTTAATTTGAAATAGTCTTTTACTTCTACACCTAGCTCTGCTAGAAATATGAAATCTTCCAGTAGACTATATAAACAAATAAACACACCGAACTTGCTAGGATAGTTCCTAGGTCCTAGGAACCCAAGTTTAAGCTATAAATGAAAATATAGAAGTAAAACTTAAAGAACAAAACCCTTCGGAATTCTTAGAGAGGAATTAATTTACAACCTAGGGTTTATAATTAAAATGTAAAACCTAAAAGACTTTGACAGAAAAACAAAGGCACGTAAGATTAGAAATATAATATGAACACTTGCATAATCTAGCTAGCACTTATTCTAGATAACGAAATTGGCAGTCAAGAACCTCGTACTTGAAAAGTGAAGCTCTTCTAATGGATGAAACCTGCACATTCAATTACCTAGCATTAAGAATTAACAGGAAATCTAAACTCTGTATAAATGACTGAATCACTTGGGAACTACCACGTTCCACCCAACCATGACCCAGAACCATTCTTGGTTTTAATCCAGATCCCCCCGAGATGGTTCCAACATGTAAGTAGCTTAGAGATCCTAAGGTAAGGCTTCCCTAATTGGTATATCAGTGTTGGGGGTCGAACTTCAAGGTCCCTTAGTTTGGAAACTCTGCGGTTTTGGTTTCGAAGATTGTAAGTGGAGTTGCGACACAAAATAGTCTTAGGGGTGTCGGGGTGGGGTCAAAGCCCCTCTTTTTGTAAATAACCCATGGTTTAAACTCATGGTTTTTAAGCCCATGGTTTAATCCCATGGTATTGTAATAGTGCACTTGTATAAATAGGCACTTATGTAAAGGAGTTAGGGTTGTCGCTATTATGATGATGATAATTTGATGCGAAGCTAAGGCCTATTTTAGGGTTTAAGGTTAAGTCCCAGCTGAGTGCGTGGATGACCTCTGCAACTAAGTGTGCTGAGGGTTTTTGTAAGAAAGGTTAAGTCCCAGCTGAGTGCGTGGACAACCTCTGCAGCTGAGTGCACAGAGGGTTTTGAAAGAAAGGTGTTGCAGCTGAGTGCGCAGCTTCAGATTGCTGAGAATATCTGCAGCTAAGTGCACAGATCAGAACTATGTGTTTGTAAAAATTCAAATATAACCACAGTTCTGTGGACATAGCCCCTACACTGGGGGTGAACCACGTATATCTTGTGTTGTGGTGGTTCTTGATGTTTTGTTTCTGTTTATGCATTTGATAAGTAGATAAGTGATAAAGTAAGTTAACTGTTAGATAATAACTTCGCTGTGAATTCCCAGTTAATGGTTGAGCAAGTAACTGTATGTTTATATAAACTACGAAGCTAATCAAGTAACTGTTGAAGATCTATACTGTATATCTATTATTTGTTAAGGCTAAAGGTACAGTAATATCCCTCTTCTGCTTGCAGAAACCTGATTCTGTGGCACCCCATAGCTGTTTCGGGTGAGACTGCAACCTATTCGCAGGTTGTTGCCAAAAGAGCCAACACTGTGGGTCTTTTTGTTGGTGCGAAGATAAAAGGATAAAACCTAGGTCTGCCCATAGCCCAACAAATTGGTTCCGTTGCCGGTTGAACAGTATCTGCTCAAGAGGGATTTACGTTGTACCTAGAGGGATATGTTTTGGAGGCCCTCAGTAAAAGAAATCGGTGACTAGATCGAAGAGACCTGTCTGAAATTTGTTGAACAAGAAAATAAGGATCCTTGTCGTACCTTAGACAACTTCTTGCAAAGGTACATTTTTGCTGATATTTATGAAATTTTCTTTGGTAGTATCTACATAGAATTGCACCAGTGGTTATCCAGGTTGGCAGAAAGAAAGACAAACTTCAAAGAAGATCAGTTTCCTGCCTAGACCCCGAAAAGAATTAAGATATTGAAAAGGGTGAACAACGCGATATCAAGAGCTGTTGATTTATGGACAACGTGAACCCTTGAAGAATTTGTGATGGAGTTCGCGATCGACACACACACTTCTTTCAGCAAAGCAGAAAGACAGTTCTTCAAAGGACCAAGGGGTAAGTACTTGAATTTATTCAGTTTGAGAATTAAAATGCTTTTGGCTGAGAAAGGAATATTGCTTATTGAATCAAATTGCTAGATTTGTTGTTACTAACCTATGTTTGGAAGTGAAAGTCACTTCAACGAGCAAAGTGGTTTGCTTCAAAGCGGTAAAAGATACAAGAGAAATCTTGGATCCTATACCCTAGGCCAAAATACCAATTATACCCCGCTAAGTCCAGAAGAATCTGACTCTGAAGAAACCCCTTTTGTTAGAAACCCTCCTGTAACTCAGTAGCGAAGACCTGTTATCCCTGAGAACCAGTCACAGTTTGAAAGTAAACCTAACCCTAGTAGTCCTATCGCAGGTCAGTCTACCTCAATAAGTTCCCCTCCCCCTGTTATCAGTCCCCCTCCCCCCCCCACCTCGATCTGCTATGGCCCATGTGAATGATGATATCAAACTCCCAGTATTTAAAGGAACTGGATCAGAGGATCCAGAGTAGTTTTGGTTCTTATGTGAAGCTGTTTGGATTGCTAAGAGTATTATGAATGAAAATACAAGAAGAGTGCAGCTAATCACCTCTTTCAGAGACCGGGATTTGACCTGGTTTATGAAGTTTTCTAGTACTCATAACTATATCATGGCCGATATTAAAAAATCCATGATCAAGGAATTCAAGAAGCCTAATCAAATTCACAGTGTATAACTAAACTAAAGGAAATTCAGTAGAAGAGAGGTGAATCAGTGTGGGACTTTGATCAGAGGTTCAAGGTTCTATTTGATCAAGTTAGCTTCACTATTGGACCAGAACAACACAAGGAATGGTTCATTGCAGCATTATTTCCGCATATCAGGACTCCACTTATGCAATAGAAGGTTACTGATCAGCAAGAGGCATTGGAAATTGCCATGAACCTTGAAATAGATCCTGTCGGAGATAACTCTGGCATAGTCCAGATACAGGTGTAGTTGGTAGAAATGGCTTTGGATCTTCGCGACATGAAGAAAGGGAAAGCTATTCGTGAAGAGGTCTGGTGTACACGATGCAAGACAGAAGGTCATGACAAAGAACAATGCCCTACTCTAAGAAACTACCTGAGTACTGGTGCATAAAACCCATTTATCCCTGTTGTTCTATATTGTGAGATCTGTAGAACAACTGGCCATCATCTCCCTAAAGATTTCTATCTGCTACAGAAATATGTTCAAGTACCTAAAAATCCCTACTACAAGTTCTGTAAGTCAGTTGGACACAATGAGGATGACTGTCACAGCTTTGACCTTATGAGAGAGGGAACCTATGATGCTTATAGGGTACAAAACGATGCACAAGGAAATGATGGATATGGCTACCGTGGTGGTAACTCAGGTCGAGGTACTTTCAGAGGACGTGGTCATGGTGGTATGCCTGGAAGAGGCCAGGTTATTTTCTATAATTGTAATCAGGCAAGACATGTAGCTAGAGATTGTTAGAACCCAACTACAACATGCCGATATTGCAGAGCAGTCGATCATGTCATTGAGCAATGTCCACAGCTGATAGCCAAGATACAAGAAATGAATAGCGATCCTACTCAGAATATTCAGATGATTACTGTAGATCAAAGACCTATCCCATCCATCAATGTTGTTACAAGGAGTGGAGCTATGACACAAGTGCAGAATACAGATAAATAGCCCGATGAGGCTTGGGTCCACAAGACCCCAGAGAAAATCCCAGCCTTTGATGTTGGTAGAGAAAAAGAAACATTTATGGAAGCCAAGAAAGACTTTGCTGATTCCAGAACATCAGTAGCAACTACGCAATAGAATCAACAGCAGTTACAGTCTCAAGAAGCTTCACCAGATCAAGTAAGTGCAGTAACTTCATTTTTATAGAGTTGTATGAAGCTATTAAGGAATCAGACTGCTTTGAATGAGTTACAGAAATTTCTCCAATCTTGCGAATCTTAGCGAAGCTTTGATAAAGAAAAAAATGTTAATAGAGTTAGAAGGACTGGAAGAGAAATGAGATTGCATGCTCAGATAGGAGATTATGACATGACTGATATTATTTAGACCTGGGATCAGAATTGAATGTCCTAACTAGGCAGACTTGGGAACAAATGGGGAAACCTAAGCTTGAGTGGTCCCCTATACAGTTGAGATTAGCCAATCAGCAGAAGATTGTGCCCTTGGGAAGATTCCTGAGTGTACCAGTAGATATTGATGGATTCAATACCCTAGCAGATTTTGAAGTTATAGAAATAATTGATGATAGCAACCCCTATCCAGCCTTGCTAGGAATTGAATGGGAAATAGACAATGATGCAGTAATCAACCTTAAGACTAGATAGATGACTTTCGAAGGAAAAGGCCTAAGAGTTATAGTACCATTGGACCCTTCTCAAGGAGAAAGGTATACAGAGCCATTTAGAGATGAAGATCAGGATGTTTTAGATCATATTTACAACATCACAACTAAAGAAGAAGACTATGTTAACCCTACTACTGAAGGTATAATGGATTGGCAGTGTGACAGTTCTTGCATGACTGATTCAGATGACATCCTAGAGAACTGGCAGAATAGACTGTATGAGCTACATGGACATCGATGTGAAAGAATTACCAAGTCCCTCAGATGGCTTAGCTCACAGACAAGAGCGTTACCTATTTTTGATGCCTTGACAGACCCAGAAGATTTTACTGTGCAATTCTCAGAGCAGGTACCAGATTCACAGAAAATAGAGACTCTAGATTCAGTATTTAGAGCCACAGCTACAAGATGGTGGAATGGTCATAAGAAGTATACTCGTAGTTGGGAAGCTTGTCAAAAGTTTCTTCGCCTGAGATTCATAGAGCAACCTCAGGAAGTGCGAAGTAGATTTGATGGTAAGACTAGCCCTTAGGAACATTTGGAGCAGTGTTATCAAGCATGGAAGCATGTACCTTCCAAAGAATGGGTACATAGGGTTGTACACAATCTCGAACCTGTAACAAAGAACTAGTATGCAGAGGTGGAGCTTCGCCATGGTACTGTAAGTTGGGATAGTCTTGTTAGTTTTGTACTTACATTTTCTATTAATGAGGTTTTCCCTGCTTTGGATGCAGCTGTTAGGCTGATCAATAATAAGGTGTTTGATGATAAAGACATAGCCGAGTACCAACCTGATTGGAAGGAATAAGAATCCAATGCAGTAGAATGCTATAACCTCGCAATTGATGAGGATGGGGACCCGCGCAACACTAATATTTCTGAGTCAGAAGGACACTGCGAAGTACATGGACCAGCAGTTGAAGCACCTGAAGTAACTCAGCCCCTGATGACAAGGAAAGTCAACATTGGATCAGAAGAAATGCCTAAGTACACTACCATTGGAGATTATTGGGACGAAGAAATGGTAAGCAAAGTGACTAAACTTCTCCATGAGTATCAGGACTTATTTTCGACGAAGTTCTTAGAAATGAAAGGTATCCTTGGTGATATAGGAGTAATAAAAATCCCTTTGAAAGCTGATGTGAAGCTTGTGAAGCAGTGCCCATATAGGCTGAACCCTAAGTATAAAGAAAAAGTCCAGATAAAGCTAGATAAGATGCTCGCTGCAGGAATCATTGAGCCTACCAAAGAAATTATGTCGTGGTGTCAGGATGTGGCGAAGGTCTGGATTGTGTCGAAGACCTTAATTGTGGCGCAACCAAAGTTACTGGTTGTGCCGAAGAGGAAAGGTGTGTCGGAGCTTAAAATGTGAACGTTGGGAAAAAGCAGATTTGGAGGCGCTGGTACGTTAGCTGCATTAACTACCTGTAATGATGAGATTTTGAAGAATCTAGCACCATTTGGACAAGATTTCTATCAGATTCAGTGTCTTCAATGCGCAGTTATGACAAATTTGGCCGTTAGATTCTATAAGAAGTCACCTAGACCTACGAATGTCGCATTACACATTTTCTTCAGTTTTACAGTTCAATCCATGTTAGCTGATCATGAAGTTTAAGAATTGTTGAGAGAATTTGAATAGAGGTGTCTGCAGAACCTTATGAGCAACCCACCTGCCTCTACACCTCGTGAAGAGACCCCCCTAGTACTGAACCAACCAATGCAGATGCGATAAACCAGGAAGAAGTTTAAGCCAGAAGTTCACTCTAAGCGAAACGAAGACAGGCACAAACCAGTAGGAATGACACCGGAGGAGCCCGAGATGAATCGTTCTGGTTCAGCAGAGCTCCCACTTGAAGGATCGTAGTGTCCACCATATCTTCCTCCTGTGCGACTAGGAGTTCAGCCACCTCGGCAGACAGCCAAATTCACACTCTGCACCCCTTCGCTGCCACAGGGTGTGCAGTTGGTCGGGACAATGACAGGAAAAATAGACCGGCTTAAGTATGTAGACCATGATACGAATGATCATGGGAAGTTTCCGCAGTTCACACCTGGAACATACTTGCACTCTATTCACTACCCGGAGAATGGAGCGACACTGCTAGAAGTGAAACAGTGGGCTGCTAGCTTGGAGAAAGAAGGCTTGCTGAAAATGTTGAATGTCCCCCACTTTGGTCGTAGCACGCAAGTTACCATGGTGGTCAAGAAATTATTGGCGTTGGTGCATGATGGGCACCTATGGATTGGAGACGAGATAATCCCTATTAATGGAGAGATGGTTCATAGGATCACAGGCTTGCCGAAGGAAGGGCCTGATCCTGGGATCGAATTCGTTGGGAAGCACGAAGACATGAAGCTGGCATAGCATATGAAGGAACGCTTCGAGTTAACAAAAGGAAAGCAATGGTATCAAACCTCAACCATTTAGCATCAAAACATTCGCTTTGCCATAGAGCTACTAGCATGCCAGTTAATGCGGAAGTGCAGACCAAATGAAGTATCTGCCTCGATTGTCAGTATTGTTGCGAACTGTGCCGAAGGCTACAGTTACAAATGGGTAAAGTACATTGCCAAAGAATTTCTTGAAGATGTCCGAGATGCATAGGATAAAGGTAGACCCTTTCACTATTCATGGTTCTTAGTGCTTATTGCACTGGTAGGATGGAAAGAACCTACCGAGGCACAATTTCTTGATGTGCCTCCGCACATGCCTGACGCAGCAAGGTACGCATCACTATGGGTGTTGCAAGATAAATCCTTCCAACAAATGACGAACTATGTGTTCGCCTTTTACTCGATGAGTATCTCATATGAGATTCTGAATACGCTGCGGCTTAGTAATGAGCTATTTTCTCAGTATGCAAGACTGGCCAACTTCAAGGCTGACATGCACAATGTCTTCATCCAGGCCCGCGCAAATTAAAAACATGCATGTTGGAAGTTTCCATATGTGGTGACCCAGGAGGACATCGCTACAATCATCCAATAGTGGCCAGCTAAGTGAATGAAGGATGCAGGGACAAAGCCTAGCATACTAGTCCCCCCAGTGATAGATGTGGGTGCAAGTCCTAGTCAGACACAGCAAAAAAACCCACTAGAAGAAAGTGAAGAACAAAGTGAGTCGTAGTAGAGTGGAGATGACCAGGGTAGCGATGACGGAGGTGAGGAAGAAGAAGAAGAAGAATCAGTCAAGACAATCTCTGACCCCAATTTCCCAGATAAGTAGAAGTCACCAGAGGCAGAGGAAGTGACTAAACCTCAGTCCAGAAAGAAAACAAAGGCGTCAAAAGGGAAGAATATTGACGAAGAACCCGTTTTGACGGCTGAAGAGCTTGACCAGGCCCTGATGAAGTCCACAGAAGTCTTAACCAGCAAATGGAAAGAGTTTGCAGCTACGTATCTTGATGCGCTCATTGGCGTAGCGTAGAGAATTACAGAACTGAAGGACTTAGCAGAAAGATTAGCGACTAGTGCTGCAGCAAGTAGTTCCCTAGTAACCGCGCAACCAGACACAAGACAATGGCCAGCCAGAGATAACAGAGGACAAGTTCCAAGTGCAGCGATCATCATAACTGACACAGCATCTCGCTCACAGATGATCATGACAGTTGGAATAGATTACACCAATTTGTCTATGCCGGAGCTGCACCTTTGTCAATTGGCGATCATAAGGGAGATTCAAGCATGAGACAACTACTCCCAAATGTAGTTATAAAATGCCATGAAGCGGAGTGAGAACTTTGCAGTGCAGTTGGAGGAAGCAGAACAGAAGAAGAGGGAAGTAGAAAGCAAGCAAGATGAACTAGCGCGGGTAGTGGATGAGGCATGTCAGAGTCTCCCTGACTTCGACATGCAGGCTAAAGAAGAACTAGAGTGGAAGATAGTCAAGTTGAAAGACTATGCACAACAGTCATGGAGCCAGATAGAGAAGATGAAAGTAGAGCATGAGGATCAGATTGCAGAGCTTCAACTTTGCAACGCTCCAGAGAGTCCACCAGAGGTCAGGGAATAGCGTCGTAGAGATATTCAGGCCTCAGTAACAAAGATCTTAGATCTTGCAAGTAGCGCAACAAAACTACTAGATGAAAGAGTCGAGGCCTGGGAAAACCTGCAGGACAATCCAGAAGTAGAAAAGTTGCAAGAAACCATCAAGCATCAATAGACAGAGTTGGATGCAGTGAAAGCAGAAATTAAGACTCTGCCTCCTATGCAGAAGATGCTTAAGGTAAAGCAAAGTAATGAAATCCAGTGGGAAATTGAGTCGTGCAGAACAAAAGCAACACTATTGAAAAATTATGTGCAGCCCCTTATCGACGAAGCCTTGCAATTAAGCATTGCTGCGAACAATCAGCTCAAAGTCCTGAAGGAGTATGATGCACTTGCATAAGAAAAGGCCAGCGAAGCATCTGCAACAACGTTACAGGAGATCATAGAGAAGGAGCAAGCAGCCAAAGATATCATGCACAACCTCAACAAGCAATTTACTATCTTCACCAACAAGATCCTCCCTCCAGAAAAGCAGCAAAGTGTCCCAGGACGGGCCACTGGTGAGTCTTAGGGGCCTGTTGGGGCTCAACCTTCAAGGTCCCTTATTTTGGCAACTCCGTGGTTTTGGTGCAAATCTTGTAAGTGGAGTTGCGACAAAAAATAGTCTTAGGGGTGTTGGGGTGGGGTTGAAGCCCCTCTTTTTGTAAATAACCCATGGTTTAAACTCATGGTTTTTAAGCCCATGGTTTAAGCCCATGGTATTGTAATAGTGCACTTGTATAAATAGGCACTTATGTAAAGGAGTTAGGGTTGTCGCTATTATGATGATGATAATTTGATGCAAAGCTAAGGCTTGTTTTAGGGTTTAAGGTTAAGTCCTAGCTGAGTGCGCAGAGGGTTTTTGTAAGAAAGGTTAAGTCCCAGATGAGTGTGTGGACGACCTCTACAGCTGAGTGCACAGAGGGTTTTGAAAGAAAGGTGCTGCAGCTGAGTGCGCAGCTTAGGATTGTTGAGAAGATCTGCAGCTGAGTGCGCAGATCAGAACTGTGTGTTTGTAAAAATCGAATATAACCGCAGTTCTATGGACGTAGCCCCTACACTGGGGGTGAACCACATATATCTTGTGTTGTGGTGGTTCTTGATGTTTTGTTTCTATTTATGCAATTGATAAGTAGATAAGTGATAAAGTAAGTTAACTGTTAGATAATAACTTCGCTGTGAATTCCCAGTTAAGGGTTGAGCAAGTAACTGTATGTTTATATAAACTGTGAAGCTAATTAAGTAACTGTTGAAGATCTATACTGTATATCTATTCTTTGTTAAGGATAAAGGTACAGTAATATCCCTCTTCTACTTGCAAAAACATGATTATGCAGCACCCCATAGCTATTTCGGGTGATACTGCAACTTGTTCGCAGGTTGTTGCCGAAAGGGCCAACACTGTGGGTCTTTTTGTTGGTGAGAAGATAAAAGGATAAAACCCGAGTCTGCCCATAGCCCAACAATCAGGTATGGATCAGTTTTCCTTTTTCCTCTTAGGAAAATGTTCTCCAAGAACTCTCTTAAGAATAATCAGGCAAAATAATGACTCCAAAAATATGGAAGAGATGCCCAAGCCTCTCTTTGACTTGGGAATTTATAGACAAACTTTTCTGTCAAAGGGGCAATTAAATCAAGAATCATTTGATTTCTTGATTTAACCCTTTTTATTTAATGTGGGTACTTTTGATATTTAAACTTAGGAACTTTTAACTAGTTTCTAATTGAACTTTTGTAGGTATTATAATATTTAATTTTCTCTTAGTAATAATAATAGTAGATGGAACTTTTCCTTCTTTCTTACATTATTAATATTATTACTATGTGTTCTCTTTATACATGCTATGTATAAAATATATAATAATATATTATTTGTTAACATTTATATTAGGGTATCACATATTGTGATCCTTAGACTCATGACACTTTCTTCATTAATGTCATCAAGTAGATGGTTAGGTCTACTAGGCTAGGAAACTCTAAACATCCTTGCATGTTGGATTCCCTCGTATAACATGGTAGTTCTTCAGTACTTGATGAGATACATAAATTCAAGATTTCATTTAATCACTTATAAACAAGTTAGATGAGATCAATATTTACTCAAGTGGTTTTCACTTGGGAACCATTAATTATTTTCAGTAACTTCTAGCGCTTACTAGAGCCCATACTCGACACTAAAAACAAGGAGTTACAAACTTAGTGTAATTCCAGAGCTTCTTGCTCAACACTAATGCTAGGATGTACTTGTAGGATATACAATTTCCAAGGATCCGATTTTCCAGAGGTTATACTCAACATCCACATGGAAGGCTCCAAGGCTTATGCCCAACACTTCCAAATTATCTTTTCATGTGTTCCATAGCTTCACGCTCAACACAAATGTCTCAAAATGCATGTTCTTTATAGCTTCTTGCTCAACACAAAACATCAATTTACCCATGTGATCCAGGTTCCATGCCCAACACAAGCATATATATATATATATCATATGCAATTGGTTTACGCCCAGTATATCAAACAAATCATCATGTTCATATGCAGTGTGGTCTTTGACCCAGTATATCAAAATAAAACATCAAGGTAACATCATAATCAATGGGGCTTATGCCCATAAGTGTTAGGTCCAAAATTCGGAATATTACAATAACTTAGATTTTCATGTTGCAGTAAAAGAAAATTTATGTTAGGTGATCTGTGAAAATAACTTCCCTTGTGTTCTCCACTAGAAAGGTAACTAGGGGCACTATTGAAGGGGCACTAGAAATAACTTAGAATTATTTCTTGTATTGCGGTTGAAAAAAAATTAGTAATCGTGTAACTAATTAAGAATGGATTAGGTAGCTTTATTTAATAAACCTCATGTATTTTTTTGAAAATTAAATTATGGAATGTGAGAAGGTATTATTTCTAACCCCGCTGCTACTATATTAAGTGATCCATGAGGTACATGAGTTGAAGCACACCAAGGATGAGGGAGCTCCACCAAATCACCAAGGTAAAGCATACGAAAAACTAGTTAGTTCAACCAGCCACTAGAGCTAACCAGAATATAACTGATCTTGTTTGATGAATGTGAAGTGGAAATACAAGACCATAAGGAATAATTTGAATGTTTTACCTCTAATTAACTTGTTGTTGGGAAGCGTGGTTTAGTACTCAGAGTACTGTTAACATTTGGTGTGTTTTGCTTGGACATCCAATTGAAACTAGAAAGGTGCTTGCAAGAAAAATACTTATAAAAGATATAGGCACTATAAGTAAATATGTTCCTGTAGAGTAACAAGTTTACCTATCGGTGAATAAGAAAAATAAGAATACTGGAACCTTTATGAATCTTGAAAGATAATGATGTTAGATTTTGATTCATGTATATGATGTTGATATTAACCTTGGTAGACATCCAGATGTATGTGCATATGATGATTGGCATGGATTGGTTGAAAATGTATATAGTAGAGTTAAAATTATGTTAGAAATAATGACCCTGCACGGTAATATCATGAATTTTGGACCTAACACTTATCGGCATGAGCCCCATTGATTATGATGATACCTTAATGTTTTATTTTGATATACTAGGTCGAATACCACATTGCATATGAACATGATGATTTGTTTGATATACTGGGTGTAATCCAATTGTATATGATATATATATATATATATATATATATATATATATATATGTTTTCTTGTGTTGGGCGTGGAATTAGAAGCACATGATTGATATGTTTTGTGTTGAGCGAGGAGATTTGGAGCACATGGGTAAATTGATGTTTTGTGATGAGCAAGAATCTCTAGAGCACATGAGTAATTATATTTGTGTTGAGCATGAAGCTCTAGAACACATGAAAAGATAATTTGGAAGTGTTGGGCATAAGCACTAGAGCCTTGCATGTTGATGTTGAGCATAAGCTCTGGAACATCAGATCCTTGGCCATTGTATCCCTAGGTGTATCCTACAAGTACATCCTTGCATTAGTGTTGAGTGAAGAGCTCTAGAATTGCACTAAGTATGTAACTCCCTATTTTTTAGCATTGAGTATGGGCTCTGGTAAGCCCTAGGAGTTACTGAAAAGAGTTAATGATTCCCGAGTGAAAATTACTCAAGAAAAATATTGATCTCATTTGACTTATTTATAAGTGATTAAATGAAATTTTGAATTTAAGTATTCTCATCAAGTACTGAAGAACTACCATGTTGTACGAGGAAATCCAACATGCAAGGATGTTTATATTTTTCTAACCTAGTAGACCTAACCATCTATGTGATGACTTTAATGAAGAAAATGTCATAAGTCTAGGGATCACAATATGTGATACCCTAAGACAAATATTAACAAATAACATATTATTATATATTTTATATAGAGTATGTGTAAAGAGTACACCTAGTAGTAACATTAGTAATGTAAGAAAGAAGGAATAAGTTCCATCTGTTACTATTATTACGTGATTATTACTAAGATAAAGATTAAATATTATAATATCTGTAAAAGTCCAACTAGGAACTAGTTGAAAGTTCATAAGTTAAAATATTGAAAGTATTAAATGAAATAAAAAGGGTTAAATCAAGAAATGAAGTGATTATTGATTTAACTGCCCCTTTGACTGAAAAGTCTGTCTATAAAGTCCCAAACCAAGGAGAGGCTTGGGGATCTCTTCCATATTTTTGGAGTCAATTTTTTCCTGGTTATTCTCAGAAGATTTCTTAGAGAAAATTTTCCTAAGAGGAAAAAGGAGAACTGATCCAAACCTATTATACCAATTAGGGAAGCCTTACATTAGGAACTCTAAGCTACTTGCATGTTGGAAACTAGCTCGGGGGGGATCCGGATTTAAACCAGGAACTGTTTCGGGTCATGTTTTGGTGGAACGTGATAGTTCCCAAATGATTCAGTCATCTATACAGAGGTCATATCTGCCTATGAATTGTTAATGCTGGGTAACTGAGTGTGCAAGTTTCAACCATTAAAGGAGCTTCACTTTTCAGGTATGAGGTTCTGGACTACCTATTACATTTCCTAGAATAAGTGTTGGCTAGATTATGCAAGTGTATATATTATAGGTTCTAATCCTATGTGATTTGTTTGTTCCTGACAAATTCTTTTAGGGTTTACATTTTAAATTATAAACCCTAGGCTGTAATTTATTTCCCGTGCTAGAGTTATCATAAGTTTTATTCTTTCAGTTTTACTTCTGTAATTTAATTTATGTTCAAGTATTTATCAAGGGTTTTGGTTTCTTGTCATATTACTCCCGTATTCTCTTTTACAGCTTAAACTTTGTTCTTTTAAATCTTAGGTTTTATTTCTAAAAATAGTACCTATATATTGTATTTGTTTAGAAACCCTACTAAAATATTTCATATTGCCAATAGAGCTTGTCTAGAGGTAAAACCTAGATTCAAGTCAAGCTTAAAGAAAACATAATTATAGATTATAATAAACCGATATAATAAATAGAATCTAATGAACACTTTATATATGTTATATCAGGTATAAAACAGAACTATAAATACTAATTTAACAATATTATAAACACAGTATTCTTTATCTAAGAGTAACCATAAATTCTAAAAGTAACCAAGCTAAGATAAAAACTAGTGAATTCCTCTTAGGGTCTATATAAATAACTCATGCTAATAACCAAGATAAACATTATCACTTTCCATTAACCAATTAAATATCACAAATCCATTAACAACCCAAATATTGAGACCATATAAATGGTCCACCAATTATAACATTAATGCTAACTACATCTACAAAGTATAAGCAGTAATGTTGTTATCAACATTATAAAACCATTGCTTAAATAAGACAAAACCAACCCTCTAAAATTAGAAACTACATTATAGAAATAGCATACCATAGAATACAATGTCCATATAACAAAACCACAAATATTAAAATACACAGTAATCATTCAAAAACCCAAGGTAGTTTACACAAAGGTCACAGGATCAAATCCTGTGGGAAATTAAGCCTAAATTGTATCCACAACTACAAACCCTCATCACTTCACATGACTGAGGATCAAATCTTATAGGTTTTGTGTTAATTTACAAAATCCATGCTATACAATTTATACACAGGCTGCCATTAAATCATAACCTCTCTACACAGTGGTCGAGATACCTGAATCAAATTACATAAGCTGTAATCTATGGCCTCAACCGTTTAAAAATAATAATCAACAAGTTCCCAAATTATTTAATCCTTATAATGTTACCAATAGTAGTGATTCTCTAGTCATTGGGTTATACTACAGACACCACCATTTTTCATATCTTAATACGTAAAAAAAATCATAAACAGTAATAAAAAATTTCATAGTTACGAAGGAGGGAATGCCAATTCCATACAACATGGCCCCAGCCTTAACATTGTCACATATTGCATCCACAAACCAATGCATACAACAAATTCCAAGTCCACACAATCCAAAATTTAACAAACAATAGAAATCAACGCGGCATAAATTTATAAGCATAGTATTTATAAAGTCTTTCCCAAGTTACACAGTCGTTACCATCAACCATTGCACCATTGCAAGCAATGGTGCTGCCATTGTTTACAACATAACCAAAACGTTAATTATAGAATACACAGAGCCTGTCAAGGGTTACCCGGGCTCTCTTCACTGCCCAGAATCATCAAAAAAATACATTTCCATTACATTGTAAGTTCATTCCCGAAGGAAAATCAAAACCCCACAACAATAAGACCCAAGTCTGTAACTTCAAAGCGCGGAGCTCATTCCAGACACAGTCAAACCTCAAAAATCAAAATGTATCCATGAAAACCAGACTGAAGCAATTAAAATCATGATGATTATCATCGTTGTCTTGACCTTTAAGGAAAGGGAGGGGACAAGTTTGCACTTGTACAGAGCAGGATTACCTGAGTGGGTATGGCTTTTCCCTCTACACTATGCATGAGCCATGAATCCCAACCCTTCGCTATACTCTGCAACCTACAAACACAAAGAGAAAGGCACATGAGAAGTATACAATGTAAACCAACTAAAACTACAAATGATACTAAAGAAACCTAGAACGTTTACATACCTGTCAAAACCACAGAAGTCATATTCTTCATACTGCACAGGAGTAGAGTCTAAGAAGCCAAGCTGTAAATGAACAAACCCCATCGTTGGGCCAAGCCCTAAGCTGGGCTGCCACACTTCCCCATGGACATTAAAAGTGCCACCCTGTTTCCCATTAACGTCCTCGAAACCCAAGACCCTATAGTTCATGCGTGATAGCTTATCATATATTTCCATTCCATGAGATGTATATAAACCCACTATGCAATGTTTAGACTTGGGATTTAAGCCCTACGACCATGGAATATTTCATATGCCATGGAACATATAAACCAAGTTTATTACAAGTATTTTATACTCCAATCAAATGTTAAAATCAAACCATGTAGGAATTTTATGATAGGACATAAATGAGACAAAAAACATTTACACGATGATAACTAAGGTCTAGTAAATAACAAGTCTGAGTCATGCAAATAGTAAGTGCGATAGTGACCCCGTCACTATTTTCAAGACCGTAAAGATAATAATACCAATCGGTATAATGTCACTAGGACAAAGGCTGCAAAATGCGAGAGCTAGTCATCGAAACAATCAGTACCTTCCGTTGAGCATTGTAAACAAGTTCTCTGTCGCCAATGATACCTGCACATAAACGGGACAAGAATGCATTAGTTCGACAGAACAAAGTAAGGCTGCTAGGACAAGTAGAAACTATTACCTCTTGTTGGGCCTGGGGAAACCGTGTAAGAAATAAGCATAAATGAAGAAACATGCAAGAATCAAGTCATCGCGCAAGTGCAAGCAAGGAAAAGGAAGCGCGTGACAGGTATAGAAGGAATCTGCACGGGCCAAGAACGCTCTGCGGAAGAGGAAATCGATGTAGAAGAAGGAATATGTGCATAATATGTCACCTATGTGAAAAAGGGAAACTGCGCAGAAGGAAGATGCCGCAGGGTAAAACAGTAGCACAAGTGCAGAATAACGGCCGAAAGCGACAGGACGATCATGGGTACTGAAGTCAGCTTAAGTCGACGAATGCCATGCGAGTGAACGCATGCTGTAAGTAAGGTTGTTAGTGCCTCGTGTCAAGTCATGATCACCACAGCTGTAGCCTGAGGGGCGGCTGATGGTGATAGTTAATGGACTGCTTGTATGTAGTCGACCCTGAATGGTCATGTAAAATAGTATAAATAGGAGGGATTCAATAGTTAGAGGGTTGGTCATTGTTCGGTAATGGTTAGTCATTGTTGGTTTCATGGTGATTATTGCTTATGTTGGTTGTTTTTAGCCTTAGTTTATCTTGAAGGGTTAACAGAGGGGAGATATCTGAGAGAGCAGAGTGAAGATGAGAGGTCTGAGGGGTATATTAGTAGGAATTATGTAGGATGCAGTCGGGGTTAGTACACTAGAAGAGAAGCTCTGCTAGAGAGGTACAAATGCTAGAGAAGTCGATCTAGGCCATGTTCGGATCAGTAGATGGTAGCAGTAGTTAGGATAAATAAAGACAGAGAACATGAGAGCAAGAAAGAGTATGAGAAGAAAGCTAGATCTAAGACAGTCTGCAGTCAAATGCAGCCTGAAGGTGCCATATATTTCTCATGCTAGATGAAGAGCACCTTGTGGTTTTTGCCAGATGGGTTTCCATGTGAATTCTCCTGCGTGTTTATGATTGAATGCGTATGGTTGTTTATGTTTCTGTTTATGTTGTGTTTATGATGCCAGTCCTATCATGGTTGAATGAATGTCGTAATATCAATAGAAGTATGTATGCATGAATAGGTTAGTCTTCACTTCTTCTAAGTAGTATCTTATGTTTATGGTGCAATCATTGTTGCACGTCTGTTATATTGCACCTATCTGTTAGCTTGCTTTTATATTATGTTATGTTTAAAGTACTAAGGTTGAATCTGTGTCGCGTTTTTAGTAGTTAATAAGATATATGCACAGTGTGCACTACAGTTCGGCGTAAATGACTCCATCCTCACGACTTGGTCGAGCTCCTTGTCTATGTGCCTAGGGACTATAATCCCTTGACGAATTGCAAAAACATGGTTCTGGAAGTTACCCGTCGAAGAGATATCTTGGTGTTGGGGCACGCACCTTAACGGTCCTTAATTATGGTAACTCCGTGATTTTTGTGGAAGCTTGTAAGCGGAGTTGCGACTCAAAATAGTCTTAGGGGTGTCGGGGTTGAGTCAAAGCCCTCTTTTTGTAATTAACCCATGGTTTAAGTCAAGGGTTTAGGGTTCGGGGTGCCCATGATTTAAGCCCATGGTTTTGTAATAAGTGCACTTCTATAAATAAGCACTTTTGTAAAAGAGTCAGGTTAGGATTTTGATGTAAGATGATTTGATGCGAAGCTAAGGTTAGTTACGTAAGAAAGGTTAAGTTCCAGCTGTGTGCATGGACGACCTCTACAGCTGAGTGCGCAGAGGATTTTTGGGTGAATAAGAAGATCTGCAACTGTGTGCACAAAGATCTGCAGCTTAGTGCGCAGCTTGAGGAATTGAAGGGATCTGCAGCCGAGTGCGCAGATCAGAACTGTGGTTTTTGTAAAGAGTTGAATAAAACACAGTTCTGTGGACGTAGCCCCTAAACTGGGGGTGAACCATGTTATATCTTGTGTCATGGTTATTTTGTGTTGTTTCTATTATGTTATTTTATGCATTGATAAGTAAGTAACTGATAAGTAAGATCACTGTTAAATACTAACTTCGCTGTGAATTCCCATTTAAGGGTTAAGCAAGACATTGTTTGTTAATCTAATTGTGAAGCTAAATAAGTGACTGTTGAAGATCTGTATTGTATGATTGTTATTTGTTAAAGGATAAAGGTATAGTAATATCCCTCTTCTGCTTGCAGAAACCTGGTTCTATGGCACCCCATAGCTTTTTCGGGTGAGACTACAACCTGTTCGCAGGTTGTTTCCAAAAGGGCCAACACTGTGGGTCTTTTATTGGTGCGAAGACAAAATTATAGAACCCGGGTCTGCCCTAATTCCAACAAATTGGTTCCATTGTCGGTTGAACTCAGTATCTGCTCAAGAGGGGTTTACGTCGTACCTAGAGGGCTATGTTTTGGAGACCCTCAGTGAAAGAAATCGATGATTGGATTGAAGAGACCTATTTGAAATTTGTTGAACAAAAGAACAAAGATCCGCATCATAGTTCAGATGCCTTTTTACAAAGGTACAATTTTTCTGATGTCTATGAAATTTTCTTTGGTAGTATCCACATAGAGTTGCACCAATGGTTATCCAGGTTGACAGAGAGAAAGATGAACTTCCAAGAAGGTCAGTTTCCTGATTGGACTCCCGCAAGAATTAATATATTGAAAAGGGTGAACAACGAGATATCCCGAGCTGTTGATTTCTGGACAATGCGAACCCTTGAAGCATTTGTGATGGAGTTCGCCATCGACACAAGTACTTCCTTCAGCGAAGCCGAAAGGAAGTTTTTCAAAGGACCAAGGGGTAAGTACTTAAATTCATTTAATTTGAAAATTAAAATGCTATTGTCTGAAAAAGGTATATTGCTCATTGAATCAGACCGTTAGATTTAGTAGTACTAACTTATGTTTGGAAGTGAAAGTGACTTCGATGAGCAAAGTGGTTTGTTGTGAGGTGGTAAAATATACAAGAGGAATTTTGGATCCTATACCCTAGGTCAGAATACCGAGTATACCCCTGTAAGTTTAGTAGACCTGACACCCGACAAAGCCCCTTCTGTTGGAAACCCTCCGATAACCTCGCAGTGAAGACCTATTATCCCTGGGAACCTGTCCCAGTCTGAAAGTAACCCTAGCCCAAGTATTCCTATCACAAGTTACTCTGCCCCAGTAAGTTCCCCCCTACATACTACCAGTCCCCTTCCCTCCCCCCTTAGATCTGCGATGGCCCATATGAATGATGACATTAAGCTCTCAGTCTTTAAAGGAACTAGATCAGAGGATCCAGAACATTTTTGGTTCTTATGTCAAGCCGTGTGGACTACCAAGAACATTACGGATCAAGATACATGAAGAGCGCAGCTGGTTACTTCTTTTAGAGACCACGCTTTGACCTGGTTGATGAATTTTTCTAGTACTCAGAACCATGTCTTGGCTGATATAAAAGAGGCAATGATAAAGGAATTTAAGAAGCCTAAATCATAGTCGCAGTGTATCACCAAACTAAAGGAAATTCAGTAGAGGCGAGGAGAATCAATGTGGGACTTTGATCAGAGGTTCAAAGTCTTGCTAGATCAAGTCATTTTCACTATTGGAATAGCGCAGCATAAGGAATGGTTCATTACAGCTTTGTTACCACATATCAGGACTCCCCTCATGCAACAGAAGGTTGTTGATCAGCAAGAGGCTTTGGAAATTGCTATGAAGCTTGAAACAGTTTCTGTCGAAGATAGTTCTGGTATAGCTCAAATACAAGCGCAGTTAGCAGCAATGGCCTTGGAGCTGCGCGACATGAAGAAAGGCAAATCTGTTCGAGAAGAGGTTTGGTGTACATGATGTCGGATAAAAGGACATGACAAGGAATAGTGTCCTGCGATAATAAATTACCTGAATTCTGGTGCACATAACCCATTCAATCCTAGTGTTCTATATTGTGAGATCTTTAAGACAACTGGCCAGCATCGACCTGAAGACTGCTATCTACTGCAGAGATATGTGCAAGTACCTAAGAACCCCTATTGCAAGTTCTGTAAGTCAGTTGGCCACAACGAGGATGAATGACATAGTTTTGACCTCATGAGAGAACGAACCTATGATGCTTATAGGGTACAAAACGATGGACAAGGCAATGATGGATATGGGTACCATGGTAGTACCTCAAGTCGGGGTACTTTTGGAGGATGTGGTCATGGTGGTATGCCTGGAAGAGGTCGAGGCTAGGTGGTGTGCTATAACTGTAATCAGGCAGGACATCTAGCTAGAGACTGTCGAAACCCAACAACGACATGTCGATATTGTAGAGTAGTCGACCATGTGATTGAGCAATGCCCGTAGCTGATAGCCAAGATACAAGAAAGAAATAGTGCTCCTACTCAGAATATTCAGATGATTGTTGTAGAGCAAATACCTGTTCCAGCCATTAATGTTGTTACAAGGAGTGGCGCTACGACACAAGTACAGAATAAGGAGAAACAACCTAATGAGGCTTGGGTTTGCAAGGCCCCAGAAAAAATTCCAACCTTCGATGTGGGAAGAGAAAAAGAGACATTTCTGGAAACCAAAAAAGACTTTGCTGATCCGAGCACACTAGTAGCACCTGCGCAGCAGCCTCAACAGCAGTCACAGTCTCAAGAAGCTTCGACGGATAAAGTAAGTACACTGTCTTCATTTTTACAAAGTTGCATGAAGCTCTTAACAAATTAGAATGCTTTAAATGAGTTATAGAAAGTTATTGCTTCTTGTGAACCTTATCGAAGCTCTGGTAAGGAAAAAACTGTTAATAGAGTCAGAAGAACTGGAAGAGAAACGAGATTGCATGCTCAGATAGGAGAATATGACATGACTGATGTCATTCTAGACCTAGGATCCAAAGTAAATGTCTTAACTAAACAAACATGGGAACAAATGGGAAAACCTACCCTTCAATGGTCTCCTATACAGTTGAGATTAGCCAATCAGTAGAAGATTGTGCCCCTAGGAAGATTCCCTAGTGTCCCAGTAGATATTGATGGAGTCAGTACCTTAGCAGACTTTGAAGTCATTGAGATAATTGATGATGGCAACCCTACCCAGATTTGCTAGGAATTGAGTGGGCCATAAACAATGCTGCAGTCATTAACCTTAAGAAGAGACAGATGACTTTTGAAGGGAAAGGTTTGAGAGTCATAGTGCCAGTGGACCCTTCTCAAGGAGAAAGGTACACAGAACCACTCAGAGATGAAGATCAGGATGGTTTGGACCATATCTACAACATCACAGCTAAGGAAGAAGATTATGTTGATCCTACTACCGAAGGTATCATGGATTGGCAGTGCGACAACTTCTGCATGATGGATTCAGATGACGGTATAGAGAATTGGTAGAATAGACTTTATGAACTACATGGACACCGATGTGCAAGAATTACCAAGTCTCGCAGATGGCTTGGTTCACAGACAAGAGACTTGCCTACCTTTGATGGCTTGACAGACCCAACGGATTTTGTTATACAATTCTCAGAGCAGGTACCAGATTCACAGAAAATGGAGAGTCTCGATTCAGCATTCAGAGCCACAGTAGCCAGATGGTGGAATGGTCATAAAAAGTACATTCATAGTTGGGAAGCATGCCATAAGTCTCTTTGCCTAATATTCAGGGATCAACCTCAGGAGGTGCGAAGCAAGTTTAATGGTAAGACTAGTCCTCAGGGACATTTGGAGCAATGCTACGAAGCATGGAAGCATGTACCTCATGAAGAATGGGTACATAGGTTTGTGCACACCCTGGAACCCATAGCAAAGAACTGGTATGCAGAGGTCGAGCTTCGGCATGGTACTATAAGTGGGGATAGTCTTGTTGATAGTTTTGTGTTGACATTTTCTATTAATGAGGTTTGTCCTACTCTGGACGCAGCTGTTAGATTGATCCATACTAAAGTGTTTGATGATCAAGAAATAGTAGAATACCAACCTGATTGGAAGGAACAAGAAGCTAATGCGGTAGAATGTTATAACCTCGCAATTGATGAGGATGATGATCCATGCAACATTAACATCCTTGAGTTAGAAGGACACTACGAAGTACATGGACCAGCAGTTGAAGCACCTGAAGTGACTCAGCCTTTGAAGACGTGGATAGTAAACATTGGCTCAGAAGGAAACCCTAAGTATGCTTCATTGGAGATTATTGGGATGAAGAAATGGTGAGCAAAGTGACCCAACTTCTCCATGAGTATCAGGACCTATTTTCGACGAAGTTCTCAGAGATGAAAGGTATCCTTGGTGACATAGGAGTGATAAAGATCCCTTTGAAACCTGATGCGAAGCCTGTGAAACAGCGCCCTTATAGGATGAACCCTAACTATAAAGAAAAAGTTAGAATGGAGCTAGACAAGATGCTTGCTGCAGGAATCATTGAGCCTATTGAAGAATTCAAATGGGTCAGTCCTATGGTGGTGCAAGAAAAGAAGACTAAGGGAAAAATCAGAATCTCTGTTGATCTGAGGAAGCTGAATGATGCCTGTTTACATGATCCTTTCCCTACTCCCTTTACAGATGAAGTTTTAGACAATGTTGGAGGTCAAGAAGTGTACTCTTTTACTAATGTATTTTCAGGTTACCATCATATTAGAATTGCTCTAGAAGATCGACATAAGACAACCTTCGCTACAGAAATGGGATCCTTTCAGTATACAGTTATGCCCTTTGGATTGAAGAATGCACCTGCTATGTTTTCTAGAGTAGTCATCTCTGCATTTAAGGAATTTATACATAAATTCTTAGAAGTTTATTTTGATGATTGGACTATCTTTGGGTTACTAAAAGACCATATAGCTAGTTTAAGACTTATGCTGGACAAGTGTAGACAGCATCAGATTTCCTTGAACTTGAAAAAGTGTATCTTTTGTGCACCTTTTGGAATTCTGCTAGGTCACATTGTATGTAAGCAAGGACCAATGATGGATCCTGCGAAGATAGCCATTATTGTGAACTTGCCACCTCTGAAGTCTGTTAAGCAACTTCGCACTACACTTGGTCATACTGGATACTACAAGAAATTCATTAAAGGATATGCTCAGATCACAGCCCCTATTGAAAAGCAGTTGAAGAAAGATATTAAGTTTGAATGGACACCTAAGCATAAAGACAGCTTGGATATTTTGAAGGAAAAGATGGTAACTGCCCCTATTTTAGTATTCCCTGACTGGAATAAGGAGTTTCATGTGCATGTCGATGCATCCTCCATTGCTATGGGTATAGTATTGGCTCAATCAGGTGAAGGTAATATTGATCACCCTATTGCTTTTGCAAGTAGAAAATTGTCCACATCAGAAAATAATTATAGTACAGCAGAACAAGAAGGTTTAGATATGGTTTATGCATTGCAGAAGTTTCGACACTATCTGTTAGGATCTCATTTTAAGATGTTCACTGACCATTCTACTTTGAATTATTTGGTTAACAATCATGTGCTAGGTGGAAGGATATGCAGATGGTTGATTCTGTTTCAGGAATATGACTTTGAGATCATAGTCAAACCTGGAAGACTTAATCTAGGTCCTAACCACTTATCGAGGCTCGAGTCAGGAGAAGAGCCCATTAGTTTGGATGAAGGTCTTCCCGATGCCCAGTTCTTTGCCATCTAGATGGTTGATGATTATTTCCAAGATATTTTTCAGTACTTGTCTACAGGTTTTGCACCCACCAAAATGACAATGCAGCAGAAGAAGCAACTGGTGGTTAGAGCAGTCGACTTTACCTTGATAGCAGGACAACTATATAAGATGGGACCAGATGAAATACTGCGCAGATGTGTCCTGGAGCATGAAAAGCCATTAATTTTGGCTGAGGCACACTCTGGAGCAGCAGGAGGTCATTACGTAGGAAAAGCTACAGCATAGAAGATTCTGACAGCCGAATTGTGGTGGCCCGTAATTCATAAGGATGCAAGAGAGTATTTCCATAGCTGTGACATCTGTCAGAGGACAGGAAAACCATCCAGGAGGGATGAGATGCCTCTAGTTCCACAAGTAACTTTACAAGCCCTTGACAAGTGGGATATTGATTTTGTTGGACCTATCAATCCCCCTGCGAAGAAATCCAGAGCAAGATACATTATTACAGCAACTGACTACCTTACTCATTGGGCTGAAGCTCAACCGGTCAAGAACTGTAGCGCTGCTACAGCTGTGAAGTTAATCTTCTAAAATTCTTATGAGTGATCAAGGATCACATTTCCTAAATAAGACTATTGAAAGACTGACTAAATAATTTCAATAATATCATCAGAAGAGTACTTCCTATCATCCTCAAGCAAATGGAACTGTCGAAGCCTTTAACAAGATCCTTGAACATGCTCTAACAAAGGTCTGCAATGTTAACAGAAATGATTGGGATCTTAGACTTCCAGCAGTACTATGGGATTATAGAACCACCTACAAGAAGTTGACAGGCCATACACCTTTTAGGTTGGTCTATTGACAAGAAGCAGTCATGCCCATGGAGTACATTGTTCCTAGCCTAAGAATATATGTTTTCATAGAGATGGATGATTGAGCTATGCTGAAAGAAAGGTTGGAAAATATACTAGAACTTGAAGAAGACAGATTCATCGTAGGGTTCTAGTAGCAAGTACAGAAAGCCAGAGAAAAAGCATGGCATGATAGACACATTAAGAAGAAGCAGTTCCAGAATGGTGATCTTGTGCTCTTATATGACAGTAAATTCATGAAATTCCTGGGTAAGTTCAAGACACATTGGAAAGGACCATACATAGTGCAGAGAGTTACCAATGGTGGCGTAGTCCAGCTAGCTAAACTGAATGGGGATATTTTACCTTCCATGGTGAATGGAAGTAGATTAAAGAAGTACAGGGACAAGCCGGGACGCCCCTAATCAGAAGTAACAGCAAGAAGGATAGTCTAAGTACCAAGAACAGTTGGAATTGGGTACTAGACTATAATGAAGCTGTTCTCAAAGCTACGAAGTGTTGAAGACTGTCAAAGTTCGAAGGTGGAAGTTTGGTTGCCACTTGGGTCAGGATGGGTCGAAGGCCAATATTGTGTCAAAGGTACTCATTGAGGCGAAGATGAAGTTAGGGGTTATGTCGAAGAAGAAAGGTGTGTCGTAGCCTAAAAAGTGACTGATGGGACAAACTAGACTTGGCAACACTGGCACGTGAACTGCCCTAAAATCCTGTAATGATGAGATCTTGGGAGAATCTAGCTCCGTGTGGACAGGATTTACCACTGCTCCAGTAGATTTGGTGTCATTCATGCCCCATCATGACATATTTTTCCACAGGATTCTATAAGAAGCCACATAGGCCTGCGACTCCTGCATTGCGCATTTCTTTGAGTTTACAGTTAGCACCATGTCAAATGATCGTGAAGTCCAGGTATTTTTACGAGAGTTCAAGGAGAGAGGTCTACAGAACCTTATGAGAAATCCACCCTATGAGGAGACATCTCCAACGCTGAAGCAGTCAATGCAGATACGATCAACCAGAAATAAATTTAAGGTAGAAGTTCGCTCTAAGCGAAATGAAGAAAGGCACAAGCTCTTAGGAGCCCCGTCTTCTAAGGACCCAAAGTTGTGGATGGTCAAATGTTCAATAGAACATGAACGGGAGGTTGTTCGAGGAATGGAGTCCCTGATAGCTTTATAAGGCTCAACAATTCCCATGACCATCATATATCTTGCAAAGGAAGATAGGAGCATAAGGAACCTCGCCAGTCTGTTAAGAATGAAAGGATGAAGGATTAAGCAAGCTATGGCCATGGTAGAAGTAGCAGAAAGGATGACGATGATGACAGGCATATAAGGGAGCAGCAGGGCAGGAAAATTAAAGCTGATGCTTACAGAGATGCAGACGGATACAGAGCCCGACAGAGTATGTAAGGAGATCATGGAGAAGGAGAAAGTAGCTGAAGATAACATTCTACCACTAGACAAGCAGCTGAGTGTCCTGGGACGGGACACTGGTGAGTCTTAGGGGCCTATTGGGGCATGCACCTTAACAGTCCTTAATTATGGTAACTCCGCGGTTTTTGTGGAAGCTTGTAAGCGGATTTGTGACTCAAAATAGTCTTAGGGGTGTCGAGGTTGAGTCAAAGCCCTCTTTTTGTAATTAACCCATGGTTTAAGTCTAGGTTTTAGGGTTCGGGGTGCCCATGGTTTAAGCCCATGGTTTTGTAATAAGTGCACTTCTATAAATAAGCACTTTTGTAAAAGAGTCAGGTTAGGCTTTTGATGTAAGATTATTTGATGCGAAGTTAAGGCTAGTTTTGTAAGAAAGGTTAAGTCCTAGCTGTGTGTGTGGATGACCTCTGCAGCTAAGTGTGCAGAGGGTTTTTGGGTGAATAAGAATATCTGTAGCTATGTGCGTAGAGATCTACATCTTAGTGCGCATCTTGAGGAATTGAAGGGATCTGCAGCTGAGTGCGCAGATCAGAACTGTGGTTTTTGTAAAGAGTTGAATAAAACACAGTTCTATGGACGTAGCCCCTAAACTGGGGGTGAACCACGTTATATCTTTTGTCGTGGTTCTTTTTTGTTGTTTCTGTTATGTTTTTTTATGCATTGATAAGTAAATAACTAATAAGTAAGATCACTGCTAAATACTAACTTCGCTGTGAATTCCTAGTTAAGGGTTAAGCAAGACACTGTTTGTTAATCTAATTGCGAAGCTATATAAGTGACTGTTGAAGATCTGTATTGTATGATTGTTATTTGTTAAATGCTAAAGGTACATTAATATCCCTCTTCTGCTTGCAAAAACATGGTTCTGCGGCACCCCATAGCTGTTTCGGGTGAGACTGCAACATGTTCGCAGGTTGTTGCCGAAAGGGCCAACACTGTGGGTCTTTTGTTGGTGCGAAAACAAAAGTATAGAACCTGGGTCTTCCCTAATCCCAACACTTGGGTGAGACTACGCCTACTTTGTGGGAATTTCCAATGGGGCTTGCTCTGTCAGGTCGGTATCTCGGGTTTTTGTTGGGTTGACGGGCGGCGCAGAACCTGGGTCGCATGAGTTAGGAAAAGTGGTGAACAAATGGTTTCATTGCTGGGACCTTATTGATCAAAATGAGGAAAATGTTGCACCACCCGACCAAGAGTGAATTCAAGGATTGGTTGGAGTCGAAGACGTTGATATTTGTGCTAAAGGGATGCGAGGGTTCACAGCTGAGTCCTGAGAACTTGGTACAACGATATCTATATTCGGATATCCATGATATTTTCTTTGCAAAATTTCCCATTATATTGCAAGAATGGTTGTCAGAGTTAGCAACCTGGCAAACTAAATTCCAGAGAAGAGGAGTAGTTGAGTGGACCAACCAGCTAACATAAGAAGTAGCGCAAGTAAGTAGCCCTATTTCCAGAGCTATTGATTTTCAGATTGATAGCATATTAGAAGGATATGTTACTAAGTTCATTGTTGAAGTGATAACCTCGTATAGCAAGGTAGAGAGACACTTTTTCTAAGGACCCCGGGGGAGGTACCTTATGTCTATAAACCCATGGATTAAAATGCTCCTTTATGAAAAGGGTATTTTACAACTCAGTGATTGAGTCATACAGTATGTGAATGGGATATTCTATGTAAAATTTAGGAGTAATATGGAAGGTAGTAAGCATAAATGTTCTGAGGAAGTTCAGAAGACATGTTGGACACTCGAGTCCTAAGAAGCGGAAGGAGGTTCTGGTCAGGGAAGAGGAGGAAGGTAGTAGGAGGCAGGAGGGATTATAGCCTACCTAGGGAAGGTGAATATGGATGTGAGCCACACCTAAACGAAGGGTCCTGCGACAAAGAGGAGGAGTATAGCCCGATTTATGAGATGCCAAGGGCAAGACGTGACTACGACAATCCAGGAAGATCACCTGAAGTGAGACCTAGAAGTTCCTCAGTTGAACAGCATGTGAACACTAGTAGTCCTACTATCGGGACTGGTGCGCAAGGAATCCCATCAGTGACCCCAATAAATATAGCAAATTTAGGGAATCTAGTGAACAACTCCAACACTACCCTAATGGCGGGGATAGACATTAGACTACCCACATTCAATGGGAATGAAACAGAGTATCTAGAATGGCACTAGTTCCTCTGTGAAGTGGTATGGACGGTATGACTCATTATCAATGATGACATCCAAAAATCACAAATGATTATTACTCTATGGGGCCGCGTGTTGGATTGGTACATGAAGTACTTTGTAGTACCCCTGGGGTAGCCGCAAAGGACTCGTGAGGAGATTCGACACACAATGATCTCAGAATTTAGAAAGTCACAATCTGAGTCCCAATGTATAACTGAGATCGAGGAGATTAAACAAGCTCTAGTAGAGATGGTATGGGACTTTAACCATTGGTTCAAAATGTTGATGGCCAAAGTAAGATTCCAGATGTTAGATGTGCAGCATAAAGAGTGGTTTATTGCTGCACTACTGCCACACATTAGGGGACCACTCATGTAGCAAAAGATTGCAATGCAAATGGAGGCACTAGAATTGAAAATTAAGCTAGAGGATTCACCTATTGGAGATGGCACCGCGGGGATGATACAAATTCAGTCACAATTGGATAATCTGATGATTCAAATCCAAGACATAAAAAGAGGAAAACATGTGCAGGAAGGCGTATGGTGCACACAATGTTGAACCAATGGACATACTAAGGATGAATGTTTGGCTTACATGAACTACATCTCATCTGGTGCGCCGAACCCATTGAATACCTAGGGGTTTCCTTGGTACAACATATGCCAAACCAGAGGACACTGTGGTGTATGTTGCATGTTCCTGCAGAAGACGGTATGTTCCCCAGCTAGTTTGTATTGTAAATTTTATAGATCTGTAGGCCATGATGAAAAAGATCGTAGGGCCTACCAACTTTTGAGAGAGAAAATGGTAGATGCCTATCTAATGAAGACTGAGGAGAAAATAAATATTGAACATGCACATGCTCAATTCCAGGATGCGCCTCAATTTCATCCTGTACAGCATTTTTAGGCTGCACCTCAGTTCTAGCCTGTACAAGAATTTCAGATGGCACCATAGTTTCAAAATATGGCCCCATATAACCCGTATCAATAGCAATATCAACAACTACAATACCTACCACAACCACCACAACCTTAGTTGAGGGGGGTGGCAATTACAGGGGTCGAGGAGGAGGAGGATTTGGCCAAGGAAGAGGGCCAATGGTATGCTACAATTGTGGAGTGTAGGGCCACTATGCTAGAGACTTCCCTACAGGGATAATTTTAGGGGCGAATTTTAGCCCAGTGGGCTATTTTTCCATGTTTTTCTCCCAAAAAAAATTCACCATTTTGCATTTTTTGAAGCCCTCTTTCACCCAATTTTGATGGGGTAAATTTTTTTCACCATAAAATTCACCAAATTATTATATAAACAATATAAAATCCATGGAAATCAAAATATTTTTTGAAAAATATTGCCAATCATTTTATAGTTGTCGTTTTAAGAATTGGTAATATTCGCTAACATTTATACACTTTTAAATAAGTATGGTTCCTTAAAATCATCCCTACTTCCCTGAACTTGTGAAGACTTGCTCATATTGCAAACAAGAGCACAATGTGGAGAAGTGTATGCAACTTATCACTCGATGGCAAGCCCGAACGGTTGGATCAGCTAACCCAAGACCAAACCCTGCGCTGAATTCTCCCAACCCGAATGCTAATTCCAACATACAAATGATAGTCATAGAACCACAAGAACAAAATATAGCAGTGGTAATAAGGGGAGGTGATGTGATGGGTGCAGATCAAGCTATGCAGATAGAGCCTGTAGCACAAGCACAATCGCAGGTATGACCCACCACGCAAAAGAAAGCACCGCTTGATGTTCAAAAGTAGAAGCGCATATTCATGGATGTACACCCAGAGTTCGTCGGAATAGAACAACCATCCACCTAAGGCCAAGTGAAAGATATGCCTGAGAGATTCCAGAAGATATTCAAACAATATACTGCATGCAAGAGTGCAGATAAGGTTAGTAATCTCAAACCATTCATATCAAGTTGTTTGGCGCTAATCCAGGACAAGGATGCACTTGCAGAATTGGAAGCGCTTATTGAAACGCTTTCAGAGGAAGACCCACCAGCAAAGAATTTTAACAGTTTCAACACAAATTTCAAAATAGGAAGTGAAATCAGGATGTCTACGCAAATTGGTGATTATGACATGGACTATATCATCCCCGACCTGGGATCCGATGTTAACATTTTAATGCACCAGACATGGGAAATAATGGGAAAGCCACCCCTGTAATTCTCCCCAATTCAATTAAGGCTTTCTAATCAGGCAAAGGTCATGCCCATTGGTAGGCTGAGTCAAGTCCAAGTGGATATTGAAGGATTGCACACTTTTGCAGACTTCGAGGTCATCAATTTAGTAGATGATACTAACCCATATCCCGCGTTGCTGGGGATTGGGCGATGGGAAATAAAACTATTATAAACTTCAAAATAAGGATACTATCATTCAAATGATGATGATATGAGGGTAGTTGCGCCCATTGATCCACTGGAAGGATAGAGATATGTTGAATCGGTGTTCAACTAAGAGCAAGGTAATCACCTTGACAACATCTATAATGTCACTTCCCTTAAGGAGGATTACATTAATCCTATTGCGGATGGTAACCTGAGCTAGAGATGCTCAAGTTCATGTACATCAGACTCAGGGGACACACTTGAGAACTGGAAAAACCGATTACATGAAGTCCCTATGAGGAGATGTGTCACGATAACTAAGTCTGTCCGACGAGTGGGAACTCAGTTGCGATCACTACCTACATACGAATGACTGCCTAACTTAGAAACATTCTTGACTAAGTTTGAAGAATTAGTAACAGATCTGCAACGATTATATACATTGTAATTTGCTCTAAAATATACACCCACGCGATGGTGGGGTATGCACAAAAGATTGATAACTGAGTGGCCGCAGTGTAGACGGCTACTGGAAGGTTCGAAGATGAGGTCACAACTATGACACAAAGGTATAAAGGGTTATCATACCCTATTGAACACTTGTAGCAGTGTTCCATGGTGTTCTTGAACTACCCCCACCAGGAATGGGTCCACCACTTCATCCATATTCTCGAAATGGCACTCAGGGGCTGGTATGCATCTATGGAGCTGCACCAAGAAACAAGAGAATGGGAAAAGGTTGTATAGAATTTCATATACACATTCCAGTTCCCAGACGAGCAACCAACAGTTGATATCGTGCTGAAGACTATTAAGGAGAAGATATTCATGGAGATCCCTCTAGAGTTTGTGTATTCTCAACCCCACACTATACATTCCCACCAGTGCTATGAGACAATTCAGCACTAGATGACATGCTATAACCTCTCCGGAGATCCAGAGGATGATCCGACTAACATCAATATTCCAGAGTCAGAAGGATCACACGTAGTATAAGGAAGTGGCATTTCTAGTGAGAAGTTCATCAAGCCGCTAAATATCAAGAAATTTAACATTAGTTTAGAGGACAATCTAAAATTTGCTAACATTGGAGACTGTTGGGACAAGGAGATAGTAGCCAAAATCACTGACCTATTACATGAATTCTAGGACCTATTCCCAATGAAATTCAAGGAAATGAAGGGGATAGTAGGATATTTAGGAGAAATGAAAATTAAGCTCAAGCTCGATGCCAGACCAGTAAAACAGCACCCATACAGACTAAATCCATGCTATAAAGAAAAAGTGAAAGCAGAACTGGATCGTATGCTAGAAGTAGGAATCATCGAACCTGTTGAAGAGTCAGAGTGGATAAGCCCTATATTGATTCAGGACAAGAAGGTGATAGGTGAGGTGAGGATTTGTGTCGACCTTAGGAAGCTAAACAATGCCTTCTTACATGATCCATTCCCAGCACCATTCACAGATGAAGTCTTGGAGAGCGTCAATGGACAAGAAATGTACTCATTCACAAACAGATTCTTGAGCTACCATCAGGTCAAAATTGCACAAGAGGACCACCACAAAATAACCTTTGTAACATAATGGGGATTCTACCAATACATGGTAATGCACTTTGGCCTTAAAAATGCCCCTACTATTTTCTCTAGAATAGTAGTTTCTACTTTTAAAGATTTCATTCATAGGTTTCTTGAAGTATATTTTGATGACTAGACGGTCTTTGATCTGGTGAGAGACCATATTGAGAATCTGCGCATGATGCTGGAAAGGTGTTTCCAGTATCAAATTGCAGTAAATTTGAGGAAATGCATATTTTGCGCACCATTTGGTGTACTGTTGGGCCATGTAGTATGTCGTGACGGGATCTTGGTCGATCCTGCGAAGGTGGCAATTAGTTTGGACCTGCCATTGCCCACATCGGTCACGCAACTCAGATCCACATTGGGACATACTAGATATTATCAAAATTCATAAGAGGGTACATGGAGATAACTTCCCCAATGGAGAAGTTGTTGAATAAGGACACCAAATTCGAGTAGAACAAAGACTATCAAGGAAGTCTAGATAAGCTGAAACACAAAATGGCCACTGTGCTAATATTGATATTCCCATATTGGAAGAAGGAGTTCCATGTACATGTTGATGCATCATCAATTTTGCTTGGTGTAGTATTAACACAACCAGGAGAGGGCATAATTGACCACCCAATTGCATTTGCAAGCAGGAAACTATCAACAGCAGAGAAGAAGTACACCACAACTGAGAGAGAAGGGCTTGCAATGGTCTATGCGCTACAAAATTTCAGACATTATCTATTGGGAAAACACTTCAAAATTTTCACCGATCATTCTGTGTTGAATTACCTGGTCAATAAGCCAGTGTTGCGGGGGGATATCTACCGGTGGCTCCTCCTATTTCAAGAATTTGACTTTGAATTCATTGCAAATCCAGGCCGACTGAATGTTGGGCCAGACCACTTGTCGTGCATTGAAAGTGGTGAGGAACCAAATAGCTTAGAGGATAATCTACCTGATGTACAAATGTTTTCTATTGACATTGTCGATAAATAATTTGACGCTATTATATACTTATTGAATATAGGCTATGCGCTTAAAGATTATACGACATCGAAAAAGAAACAACTAGTTTTCAATGCCATAGACTACGCACTAATCACGGGGCAATTGTATAAGTTGGGAGCAGATGAAATACTGTGCAGATGCGTCTTTGATCATGAAAGGTGATGGGTAATGGCTAAAGCGCATGCAGGTGTCTCAGGAGGACACTACGCCGGGAAGGAAACGGTGCGCAATATTTTACAAGATAGACTCTAGTGGCCAACTGTACATATGGATACAAGGAAATAGGGTCGTGACTATGATAAGTGTCAAAGAATAGGGAAACCATCACGACGTGATGAAATGCCACTTGTACCACAAATTAGACTGATGGCCTTTGATAAATGGGCAGTGGATTTTGTCGGCCCTATTAGCCCACCAGGGAAATGGACTGGTGCACGCTATATTATAACTGCTACGAATTACTTGAAAAGATGGGCGAAAGAGGAACCTATCAAAGATTGCACCACAACAACTGTGGAAAAGTTTCTTTTTGAAAATGTATTGACAAGGTTTGGTTGCTCGAAGATCCTTATCAGCGACCAAGGTATGCATTTTTTAAATAAACTAATTGTTGAGTTTACTATAGAAGTCCAAATCCAGCACAAGAAGAAAACATCCTACCATCCTCAAGCAAATGGAACTATTGATGCCTTCAACAAGATACTGGAGAATGCTTTGACCAAGGTCTGTAATGTGCGCAGAAATGACGGGGACCGGAAAGTCTTAGCAGTATTATGGGCTTATAGAACAACATGTAAACGACTAACTAGATACACTCCTTTCTATTTAGTCCATGGCCAAGAAGCAGTCATGCCCATGGAATACATTGTACTGAGCCTACAAATTGTTGTGCTAACAGAAATGACAAATACCAACACCATAGAAGAAATACTTGCATAGCTAATTCAAATGGAGGAAGAACTCTTCATTGTGAGCTTCCATCAAAACATGGAAAAACAGTGGCAGGAAGCGTGGCATGACCGCCACATCAGAACAAAATAGTTCAAATTCGGTGGACTTATTCTGATGTATGAAAGCAAGTTCTTCAAGCAACCAGGTAAGCTCAAAACACATTGGCTAGGCCCATATGTGGCTGTGCACATTACTGAAGCAGGTGTGGTAAAACTACATAAGCTGGATGGAACACCAGTTGCGGGTATGATCAACGGCAGCCGATTAAAACCATATTGCGATGACTACAGTACGGTCCCATAAGGCGGAGGTGTGCAGTGAAAAAAAAAATATCTACAGGGAGGAAATCAACAAGAGAACATCTCCAACGCAACCTAAAAAAAAAAAAAGGAAGTTGCACTAAAAAATGGTGCACTGTAAACCCACCAACAAACTAGTTAAGAGACAACTGGCGGGAAGTGGCAGACAACTGGAAGACACCGACAGACCATTAAATGCACAAGAAGTCCAAACTAATTTGGTGCTAGCGACAACTCAGTAGCATTAATCTAGAAAGTTCGAGGAGAATGGTAGCGTGCTTTTTGGTCCCATACATCGTATTACCCTTAACTTCCTTGACAAGTACATAATTGAACCTAAGTGTGTGAGTAAAGGTGACAAAGGACAATCCCATGTGCTCCGTTATATGGCCCATCATTATGTCCAATCCCATCTTGGATGCTTGGTCGCCTATAAATAGCAGTTACCTCTATCATTGTAACCTTTACATTGCCTTACATAGCCAAGAAACTAGATATCCGATCCCACTGAGTGAACCAAAACCCTCCCTCAGAGCTAAATCCCATGATTGTTTAGTTATACAGTTATAGTGAAGACTCCACTGTTTCACCATCCTCACCCTCCCTGATATTGGAAGTGCCATACATCCCTGAACCTACTCAGTCGAATAAGAAGATGAACAAGACACAGGCTAAGTCGAAGGCACATCCGAGGCCAAAGGCACCTCTGAGGCTACCACACCTACAACTAGCAGGAGGCTAACAGATGCAGTTACCTACAACCCAGCCACTAGCATAACCAATCAGGGCACAAGTTTTTGTGCCCAGAGGTCAGTCGAGTGCAAACCTCCCCAATTCCTCTTGTCCCCCACCGAAGATACCCAAATTCCACAAAGCCAACCCGATTTTTCCATCACTATCAATGGACACAAAGATGACTGATGAAGGGAAGAACTTGTTGCCTCCATATGTGTCACCGAGGGTCCCAAGCACCGTAAAATTGATAGTGGACATGCAATAACTTTTGGAAGAGCCAACCATTCCAGAAGGCATCCCATGGTTCCTGGATACAATCACTTCCAAACTTCAAGACTTGAAGTTTGAAGACTATGACACCAAGAAACAAGAGGAGTTGGCTAGAAATCAATTCATGGTCATGGATCCCAGTGAACTGTCAAATGCAGATGTCAATTCTGTAATGGAGTGGGCACGCGGATTGGAGCAGTTAGGCATCTTAAACTTGCTCCTTATGCCGCATTTCGGCTGCACTGCCCCAGTTGGGATGTATGTCAAACAACTTCTGGTATGCTTCCATGGAGGCTACCTCTAGCTGGACAAGCCGTATGAGGTAACGATCAACCTGTTCTCAGCCATAATGGGTCTCTTGTGGCAAGGATTCAACCCAGCCCTGCACCTACACAAGGACAAGGAAAATCTAGACAAAAATGACATGAAGAGCAAGTACAAATTCTCCATGGTTGAAAGGGATTCCTTATTAGCTCTATCAATGATGTTGTTGTAAGGTCTACAGCAAAAATCTTGTGTAGTAATGTTCTAGGCAAGATGAGGCCTACTGAATGCATTGGCACAACAATAGAGCTACTAGAACAGTGCGTGCAAGGAGTGCACATTAACTGGTCCCAGTTCCTTGTGAACGAGCTGATGGACAACATGGTTGATCTGCAGGAACTTCTTGTGGCAAAGTTCCACTACTCATGGCTTCTAATTTTTATCTTGTTTATAGCCTGGACTCCTCCACCAGACTATCAACCCATGGACATCCCAGTGGAGTTCCTTGGCGCGCAATTCTAGAACCTCTAGGACCACAAATACAGCAAGTGCAAAGCCGATACAAAGGTTGAATTCTTTCTCCAAGGAGAAAGACTTAGACAAATCATGTGCCAGCAATGTAGACTTTTCCCTATGATGGTGGCCAAGTATCCTTTCATTAACTTCCATGTGGGGCCGCACAATATCATCTTGCATCCGTGCAATGACCGTAATAAGCAGGCACTCTTAACCTTCTTCATCATTAGAGATGTAGATATTGAGAGGGAAATCAAATATTGGCCTAAAGAATGGCTTAGCCAGCATGAGGAGGTGACTACAAAGAAGCAAGCGCTGCAGGGGATCTGCAGGAGAACCCACCCCAGGAATGTGTCAATACCACCTCCCAAGAGCATCGGGATGATTCCTAAGAAGAAGAAGAACAATGGGACCCACCCAACAAGGGCGAAGAAGACACCCCTACTGATGAGGAGGTGCACATCGAAAGAACCAGGAAAAGGAAGGGAAAAGAGCGCATGGAGGAAGATGTAGTAGTCTCAAGCATCTCACACAGGAAAAATCTGACGTCTAATCGACCCCAAGTCATGAACATAGCAGAAGAGGATCTGACTCTTCTTAGAGAAGAAGTCACAGATATAGCCGAGTCTACCATGGGTGATACCATGTGCAAGAAAACCAATTGGAAGACTTTTCTCAGTGCGCAAGTTACTTGGATGGAAGAGTCCATCATAGACATGCGCGAGATTGTGCTTGCTAAGACCTATGGTGTAGACCCATTAGACACTTTGGTGACGCCGATGCTGCTCCCACCCTTGAAAATAGAGATTCCCATGCATGAATTTTCTACAAATGTAGAAGAAACATATGCAAGTGTCCATAGCATGGACACATTAACTTTGGATTTCTCTAAAGTTGACATTGCCGCAAATCTATCCATTCAGCATGTCGCAACTATAGAGGTGAGAATCTAGGAAAATTCGATTACATATCAGAAAGCCAAGGAAACCAAGAAAGAAAATGTGTACAAACAAGTCATCAAGTGTCAGTAGGAAGACCTCGAAGTGCAAGCACATAAGCAGAATTCACTAGAAGAAGCCATAAAAGAGGCAGTCATGGAACTATCAGATGAGGAAGAAGAAGGCGAGGCAGAACCTGTGCACCAACTGACGTGGTTATCCAAATTGGTAGCAAACCTAAAGAAATAGGTTCAAGAAATGAAAACCAACTAGCAGTCGAGCATGCCTCCCAAATTTGTGCAATAAAGGAAAGAATCGACAAATCAAGTCGTTGGCTAGCTTAGGGAAGTGAAGAAGATCTACACAGAGGTAGTGGAAGAAATTGTCACACCATGGGAGCAACTCATTGATGATGAGACTGTAGAACAGCTTGCCAAGTAAGCACAACAAGTAGACCTATAGGTATTGGTGGTAAAGGAATAAATTAAGAAGCTGCCAACAAAGGAGAAAATCGCCAAAAGAACTGAGCTCAAGCAGCTCCAAGATAAGACCAAAACCCTGCGTGACCAGGAAAACATACACAATAAGTAGATGGCTAAGAAAAAATCTGAAGCTGAAAGGGTTACAAGGATAATTAATCCTGTCCAGTAGAGAATCCACAAGTTCATGTAGGCAGTGGCCAATATGTCATTGGAACACCCTAGATCCGACCTATTGCAGGAATTAGAGCAGTAGGCAGATGAAGCCTGCCAGGAGGTAGAAAGGATTACTCCCATTTTTTTCCAATTCCAACAGAAGGTTGGAGGCGTAGAAAAATCTACTCCAGAAAATGCACCACAGGATAAACAAGATGAGGACAAGGAAGAAGAAGAGGAAAAGGAAGAATAAGAGGAAACAAAAGATGAAGAAGACCAAGAAGAACAACCTGAATAAGAGCTGGAGAAAACACATGAAAAACCCAAGGAAATAGACTCTTTAGATGATGACGAGGAAAAAATTGTATAACTAAATTTTTGTAATCGAAAACATTTTCTAAGTATGGGATGAGCCCATGGTGTAGGAAACACCGTCAAAAAAAAATGGGGGAACAAAGTGCGCAATGCAGGAAGCAGTAGAAGGTGTGCAATATATATATATATTTCATCAAAGAGATGGCCGCGTAGGTTGCACCGTCGCCTATGTCCATTGCTTCGTGGCTCGAGATGAGCCACATGTGAGTGATGGGGGCCTCTTGGGCCTAGGGAAAGCATGCAAGAAATAAGCACAAACAAAGAAATGCACAAGAATGAATTCATCGCGCAAGCGTAATCAAGGAAAAGGAAGCGTGTGGTGGGTATAGAAGGAATCTGCGCAGGCCAAGAATATTGCGCGGAAGAGGAAATCGACGCAGAAGAAGGAATATGCACAAAATATGTCACCTATGTGAAAAAGGGAAACTACATGGAAGGAAGATGTCTCAGGGTAAAATAGTAGCACAAGTGAAGAATAACGACCAAAAGCGATAAGATGATCATGGGTACTGAAGTTAGCTTAAGTCGACAGATGCCACATGAGTGAACGCATGCTGTAAATAAGGTCGTTAGTTCCTCATGTCAAGTCATGATCACCACAATTGTAGCTTGAAGGCCGCCTGTTGGTGACAGTTAACGGACTACCTGTATGCAGTTAACCCTACATGGTCATGTAAAATAGTATAAATAGGAGGGATTTAATATTTAGAGGGTTGGTCATTGTTCGGTGATGGTTGGTCGTTGTTGGTTTCATGGTGATTATTGCTTATGTTGGTTGTTTTTAGCCTTAGTTTCTTTTGAAGGGTTAATAGAGGGGAGATCTTGAGAGAGCAAAGTGAATATGAGAGGTCTGAGTGGTAGATTAGTAGGAAGTCTACAAGATGTAGTTGGGGTTAGTATAGTAGAAGAGAAGCTTTGCTAGAGAGGTGCAAATGCTAGAGAAGTCTATTCAGGTCATGTGCAAATCAGTAGGTGCTAGCAGTAATTAGGAGAAATAAAGACAGAGAGAATGAGAGAAAGAAATATTCTAAGTAGAAAGCTACATCCAAGATAGTATACAGTCAAATGCAGGCTGAAGGTGTCATATATTTCTCATGCCAGATGAAGAGTGCCTTGTGTTTTTTCCCAGATGGGTTTCCACGTGAATTCTCCTGTGTGTTGATGATTGAATGCGTATGGTTGTTTACATTTCTGTTTATGTTGTGTTTATGATGCAAGTCCTGTCATAGTTGAACTAATGTCGTACTACCAATAGAAGTCTATATGCATGAATAGGTTAGTATGTGCTACTTCTGAGTATTATCTTATGTTTATGGCACAATCATTATTTCACGTCTAATATATTATGCCTGTCTGTTAGCTTGATTTTATATTCTGTTATGTTTAAATTACTAAGGATGAATCTGTGTTGCGGCATTAGTAGTTAATAAGATATATGTGCAGTGTGTGCTATAGTTCAGCGTAAATGACTCCATCCTCATGACTTGATCGAGCTCCTTGGCCATGTGCCAAGGGACTATAATCCCTTGATGAATTGCAAAAGCATGGTTCCAGTGGTTACCCATCAAAGAGATATATCGGGTGAGACTGTGCCTACTTTGTTGATGTTTTTGATGGGGCTTTCTTTGTCAGGTCGGTATCTTGGGTGTTTTTTGGGTTGACAGGCTATGCAGAACTTAGGACACCCGAGTTAGGAAAAGTGGCCAACACCTCTCAAGTAGTTACATGGGAGAACTAGTCCCGCCACTCCACCCCTTTATTCATTAACAAGGTTAAGTCAGAATCATGTTTACGATAGTAAAAACATGTGAAAATCAGTGAAGTGCGTAATCAAAGTATCAAGCATACATGGCATTGCGTAACCATAATAATAGCATATTAATCAACGTTAAAACATCATAATTGAACACAGTAATAATCACATTGGAAAGTAAGGAAGTGAGATGTAAGAATATATTACGATAAAACAAACATTGTAAATAGAGTACGACACATTCCGCAAGTCCAATAATGTCCAGCATATGTAGTTTTGACTAGCCTACTAATTTTTTTTTTCAATTTTTTGGGACATTACATGCACCCAACAGATGGAGCTTCTGTCGATAAACCATTCAAGGGTCTATGAGGAGATCTGCAAGGAACTCATGCATGGGAAATAGTTTTTTCCCAAACTCTAGAATGAAGTTCAAAATTGGACAAGGGAGAACTTGGCGAATTTGGATAGAGATCGAGTGATCGATTCTCTGATCAATCAACAAAGGGATACTGTGATTGAAACTGATTATTCCTCTGATAAATTAAACTATGAATCACCTGAGTTAAATATTTGTAACTCAGACAGATATACGACCGAGGATAGATTCCACAAAGGGGAGTTACAAGTAAGAAATAACTCTGGAATGGCTAAAACCTGCATGGATAGATCTATAGGTGAGATCTGGTGAATAGGATGATCCAACAGTTGGTGGGAATTTCGTTGAACTAAAGTGAATGGAGATTAAATTGTGGAATGTGGACCCAAAATTTCACCGTTCATTCTAACTAGAGATAGATCCAATGGCCCTGGAACATTCCGATAGGAGGAAGAGCATGGAAGATAAAAGGTCAGTCGAGTTGCGAAATTGGAAAGTAACTAGCATGAAGGAGATGGAGATCAATAGATGAGGTTGATCGTTCAAGAACATCTACAGCTGTCAGCGATTCCACTAGTTAAAGTTGCACAGTCTTCACAAAACTAAATGGATGCGGAATTTTAATATAATATGATCTATAGTAATTGAAGTCCACTATCGATCTGGGTGGATCAAGATCTAATGGTCCTTAACGATTCCTCTAAATCAACTAGCAATCTAGTTAATAGTATAGTTTAGATGCAGAATTTTTATGAAAAACAACTCACCTCCATTTTGAAGTCCGCTCTTCATCAAGATATAAAGGAATATTGTCCAAGATGGTTGGATTTAGAGGTTCTACCAAATATATAACCTGACTAAATTGTGTATCAGTCAAAATAAAGATTGTATACAGAGAAGTAAGGCATCAGGATCATAGTGTCCCTTCGCTGAAATCAAACCAGTAAGCTACATAAAGTAGTGAGAAAGAATGATGAAAAGAGAATGTTTAGTTAATAAAAACCTAAACATAGTATGGGGTGAAGGGCGCAATGAGTGTGCAATGATCTGGTATGAAGGCATGATGAACAAGATTGCTTAAATCATGGGTATGGAAGGTTTGTTTTAGTTACATAAACAAGGTTAAAATGTTTGGTTATTTTAATGGTGCATTTAAGATAACCATATAGTGTCCTAGAAATGGTAGCAACTGATAAGGTTTGAATTAATTAGTATTGTAATTTTTTTGAAGATCACCTCAGGGATTAGTGTAAATCTTATAAACACCCACCCAAATTTCTTGGATGTTTGGAAGTTACAGATTTCAAGTAGAAGTGTCTAAAGACATGGAAATACGATTATGTCCAATAAAATAAAGAAAAGAATATACCATGTACAAGGGCCAAGTGTCTGAGAAGGACCTCATGGCGGTGAAAACTAAACATAATAGATTTTCTAAATCCCATATTTAGAATTTTGATATTTATATATTGATTGTTGAATAATCTAGAAATTATGTTAAGATGACATGTTATATGTGGTTGTCTAGGTTGGCAGAAAGTGTAAATGATGGAGGATAAGTGCTCCCATTTACTAGAGCCAAGCATTATGTGAATGTCCTCAGGATTGCAAAAAAATGTAATTATGTAGGAGATAGAATTGTGAGTTCATAATTTGATTTGATTAACTATGTACTAATGGTTTGATGTAGGAACCATGTCCAGAGATACATTGCAAAAAACCATGTGTGGTGGCATACAAGAAACAAAACACCAAGTGGGATGATAAAATCTTCCCTTGGGGTAGGTCTTGGGGGGGTGCCATCGTTTCCCAAGATCAAAGCAGGATATATGTGGAGTTAGTAGAAGTTTCTTATGAGAATACATATTTGGGTTATCTAGCATCTTCTCATTTTTATACATGCCTGATATTGCGGATCTAAAAATGGTTTAATTTAAATGTACTGCACAGACCCCTTATGCAGGACACCTCAGTTACCAAAAGATGATTAAAGCCTTGAGAAAGCAATTATTCTAACCCATTTTAAAGGGGATATTTATTTGATTACCTATCTAAAGGTGGAATGCCACCAGGGGAAGGCTACCTCCCCTGGGTAGAAGTTGCTTATAATGAGGATTTCCAAGTTCCTGTAGGTATGGATTCTTGAAAAGTGTCATAGGGACACAAAGGTAATGCTCCAAAAGTCATGGAGCAGTCCTGTAAATTGATTGATGTTAGGACCTAATTCATTAAAAATAAAGAGAACTAACTATGAAAAATTTACAACAAAACTTGAAGGTTTCCCAGGATAGGAAGAAAAGTTATGTTGACTTAAAAAGAACCCCTAGAGAGTTCCAGGTGGGTGATCATGTATACATAAAGGTAAATCCCAAGAAAATTACCTTGATATTGGGAAAGTATAAGAAATTAGCACCTAGGTATGGAAACGCATTTGAAATTCTAGACAAAGTAGGGTCGATTGCACACCAGTTAGCCCTACCACCCAATATTAAAGTACATAATGTGTTTTATGTTTGTTTATTGAAAAGATATGTTCATGATGTTTCTCGTGTGATTGACTGGAATGTAATCCATGTGGAACCAAAGGGAGAGTTTCAAATGGGATCGGAGTGCATTATCGACAGGAGATAACTTTTACTCTAGAACCATACCATCATATAGATAAAGGTGCAATGGAAACACCTTAGTCCGGAAGAAGCTACTTGGAAAATGGAAATTAATATGCATGAGGCATTTCCAGGCTTATTACAAGAGGCTGACATGGATGAATTAAAAGAAAAATTTATAACATCAAAGAAGGTGTTATTGTTTAAGGGGAGGTGTATGTAATACCCCCTAAATTAACAATTATTAATTCTTCTAGAAAATACTTTGATTATTATTTTATTATTCTTTGATGGGAGGTCAAGAATAGAACATATTGTAATAAAACATTCCTATTAATAAAATATGTTGTAGGGAAACACAAGTGGATATAGTTGTTGAAAGAGTTTTTGCTGACCCACAAGAGGAAAATCACAAGTGGCAAAGACCACTGATTGAGAACTCACGATGCAGGAGGCATCATCCCCAAAAATCAGGTCTTCACTCCTAGTTGATTTTCTAAAGAGAAGGAGGCTCATAAATGACCAAGTCCTAGGAAAAATACTATTTAATAGTATGTCCATGAGCAGCAGGATGCTAGCACTGGATGGGGATTAACATCTATGTAATGCAAGAGATTCCACATTAATATATTTTGATCTTTTCATTCAGCGAACAGGCTCGGGGGTTCTGGATCAAGTAGATTGGCTGCTCTGATATTTGGTTGGGAGGAACAGCTTCTCCACTTTTTTTTCCCAACGTTGATGCCAGGTTCCCACTTTGTTTCTCATGAATAATTTAGATGCAGTAGGATGTATGTGTGAAATGTTAAATTGAAGTTATATTTATAGACGGTACTGTTTTTACACATTTTGTAGAACCATTATCCAGGTTTTGTATATCCTAGATCTGTACAATGTTAAATTGTTCCCAACACATCCCAGATTGGGCATTCATACATGTATCCATGATTGTTAGTAATGAACTATTTTATAAGTTATTATTTAGTTCTTAGTTTAATTACTTAGTTATTCATGTCACTAATCTGTTATACTTGAATGATTTAGAATTTATGAATCTGCATCTAATGGATCAGATCCTCTATTTTTACAAGGCACCCATTGTTCCTGCTTTGTATTTCCTGCCTGTTTTGATTATGTAATTCTTTCTTAATTATACATTATGATTTTCGGTGTCGAATGAACCTTAATTCTTGTTTACAGTTTAGATCTGAGTTATTCAAATATGAAGGTTGAAACTGATTTGCATAGAGAAAAAAACATATTTTTAACTATACAACCCTATAAGAAATTGAGCGTAGTCGGTTAAATATTCTGAAATATTGATCAGTAAGTGAAAGCAAGGTATGGTTGCAAACACTAGGATAATTTTCCAGATCCAATTAACTTTAGGTGATTTAAACCCCAAATCAACTGAAAACCCTTGAATCCATAATTAAACTTTGATTCATAAAACTATAATATTAAAAGCCCAGATCTAACCCGCAGCAAGATGTTACGGAGAGAAATTCCTATGGCTTGGGGTACCACAACAAACAGCTTGACTCCAGAAATCAATCCTTTCCAATATGCAATAGAAATTAAATGTCTAACACTAAAGGATCAAACCTCGTACCTTATTCTGGACGGTTGAAGTAGATCTCCATTGAGCTTTCCAACTCCAGCTCGAATTGATAGATTACTTCCTTAACAACAAGTAAACAATACAAGCATTCTATATATCATGGTGTTAGATCTATTCTAGCATATATAATCAATAATGTATAAACATTTGACATAATCCCATGGATAAAATATTCATTCAAATACACATTATTGGACAGGAAAAGATATTTATTTCTATTAATATAAATCAGAGATTACAAGATACAACCTCTGACGACACGTCTGCGAACTGGAGAAACTGAATCCCCCACTTGGGCCTCCACCACCTCAATCCTCCATCTCTTGATAGCAAGCTCACAAGCAAAAGGAAAGCTTGGGAAGAACAAACTAGTGCTCCAAGGGACAAAGGGATGTAGACTCAAGCATAAGTTCTGGCAACAATGGACTATAGTTTCTTTGCTCTCAATTCTCTCTTATGCCTTCAATGTACCAAGGGGCTCCTTATATAGATTTTCAAAGGGGTAATGAAAGGTCGAATCCAAGTGATCTCAAGGCATAGGGAAGGCCAGGAGTCAAATGAGTTGGATCCATGTCAAGAAAAACTCCAAAAGGATTTGGATTATGCACACATCCCGATGTACACAGTTTTAGTGGTCAAACCTCTGTATATACGCACTTATAGGTTTAAAAGTCGTGTATATCATTTTTCATATGTTTTTAGGGATGATCAAGGAAACATCAAAGGAAAAAAAGTGGTCCATAGGGTCTAAGGAGTCTGCAGTGGGACAGGGGAAGGCCATACAAAGTGTGATTCACCTAGAGTGGTGAAATCCACTATAATAGATGCCCCCTAATGTGTGAGATCAGAGGGGTCATACGATGGCCGAAATACATTATAATTCCATCCCAGAAGTGGAGTGATGAAGGATCCCAAATGGAAGACCAACCACCCAATCAGCATAGTACAATAATACAACTCTACATATAATTGCAAGTACATATAGTAGTCTCGGATACATAAGAGTACAATGGCCATGAATAGGCATAATATATGATATCACATATGTGGTCATCACCACGTACAATATACATAGATCAGAATATCCATGATGAAGATATACATAGGACCATGATCTCCATAATGGCTGAAGATATAACAGATCAAGATCTCCATAGTGGCTAGAAATATCTGAAATATACTGGAGTCACGTCACGAGAGCTGAAATCTCATGAATACTGGCACGATCAAGGAGGTAGCATATAAGAGATGCCACCAATCTGGAAATTCTTCTACAAAAACCGCTATGAGTACATGTCCTACTATGCGAATAGAGGTGTCGAGGTCGAACATAGTAGTCCATCATCTGATTATCGGTCATTGATGTATACCGTTAACAGACGCAAGATCACCCACCAATAATGAAAATGGGAATCAAGGTACTAGAGTGCAAACTAACAAGTGTGAATAAATGTGTTGAGGTCAAACACTTAAGAGGATCCATAGATCAGGGGACATTGATGTATTCCCAAGAACTGTCGATGGCAAGAGAACCTGCCACTGATGACTGCAAGTCTCAAGGCACTCAAAAGGACTCTAGATTCCAATCCTAGAATAAATGATCTGAAGTTGATGGGATGAAATCCGCTGGAAGGAGGGCATTAAGGCATCCCCCATCATCCAACATGAGGTACTCAGCAAAGCTGTATAATGTGGAAGGACTCAATCATAAGGTGCATGAACCAGTAACTGTACCGGGAATGGCCAACATGCAAAGTCAAGATAACTGAGAATGGCCGACACAGGCTTCAACTTCCTTCGAACAAGAGCATAAAGGCGTATGGTGACTGAATAAAGGAAGCATAGACTCGATATACAAACAGGGACATCTCTGTGACATAGGAGGCATCAATAGAGGCTCCATAGGGACTGGAAGCTTAACCAGTCAGTGGAGATAAACTCAGATAAATGAGTACAGCTCCTAAAGTCAAACTATAACCCAACCAATGGATGTGATATACAATTCTCTGTTCAAAGGAGACACGACTCGACAGCTGCCACAGATAACATCTTTCCTTGTCCGACTTTTTGTTTTTTGTTTTTTTGGACTTTTTCAATTATTTAAAAAGATTGAAAAAAGAATAAAATAGCTTTATAGTTACAAACTAGGAGGAGATGAGTGTCATAAGGGAAAACAAACTAGTTCCAAGTAGTGGAACATACCTATGCTCAATGCAAGGATACATGTGTAGGATATCGACACTCGGGGGAAGATCCCCTCCTGGTAAAAGGGAAATCAAGCTGCGAAAGATATAAAAAATGGCTCTACATGGCTAGACATGAGACAATCTCGGGCTATATGGCTAAAATGCAATGTCAGGGGAGCCGGCATAAAGCTCAATAAGACAGGAAAAGCTCATGATAATGCATTCACAACTTGACATGAGGGAGTCTTGAGGGAAATAGGCCAGCATAATATCAAGAGGAGTATGAGACTCTTGCAAAATGTCATGGCACTAGTATACAACGGACTCCTAGACCTAAGAGAGGACTCACAGCATGGGTACCAAATGCAGAGGGGAGCTAACTAGGGTACCCATGTATAGGAAAGCTCTACCATTCACATAGTACCACTTCTAACAGTAGCATGAAGGTTCCGTGATACCATGGAATGGTTTCGTACCTAAGGTTAAGATGGAATGGTCATAAGGCAATGCATAAGTGCAAGTGGATGTGAAATACTAACCTATATGCCAGTTCAGACATAATACCTGTGATAGGCACGAACGGGTTGAAACCTCAGAGAGAGTGTACAAAAACTGGACCCTACATGAGAACCATATAAGTCCAAAACAACCGAAAATAGTCAATAAAGAGTCCAAACTATAGGATATAGGGAGGAATGATCATGACAACCACACCCAAAGGAAAAAATACAGCGAACGATAGGACATAAAAAGGAAAGTAAGGTGTAGACCAAACGTTCACGCATCCACTACCACCCCCGTGAGGGTGACCACTGGTGTAAATACTGAGCGAAGGGAATAAAAATCCTCCACAAATGGAGTAGAGGATGGAATATGACCACTCCCAAATATATGAGCACGGTAAGGGGCTATGATGCCCCCAAGTCTGACACTAGGGTTCGTACTAGGACCAAGGATGGGTGATACGATACCAGGCATGCCAAACATAAAAGGACCCAAACCCAAGAGAACATAAATATACTCAAGTAACCGCGATCCCAAAGGCCAACTACCGCACAAAGAGCACACTCCTAAGAAAATCTACAACCAAAATAAAAGCAAACCAAGGGGAGGATATGTGAGCTCCCGAATGCAGTAGGTATGTCTCGCCTAGGTGAGGCTTGAAACTCCCATACACTGTAAGAAGAGGTATGTAACCAATTATAGTGGCCCTCATCTTCAACACATAAAGCGACTGTGCTGTCTGACCTCTACCTTGCCGGGACACCCACAGAATAACCCCTGCAAAGTATCCCCTCGATATTCTAGGTAAGGCCACTAAGGTCACCTCATTATAATCAATGCTCAGGCAGACAGTCGCAAGCAAGATTGACCGTATGGGCAGGATAGCAAATCCTGAAACTCTCGAAAGATCCCCCAGATATGAATACAATCCTGTAAATATCTCTGGTGCTACTCAGTTATGACTAGGGGTCATCCCAATCACTAACTGCTCACACGGCCTCATGCTTAACTCCCTTTTGAGAGGAGGATCCTGAGAAACAATGGTTATACCAAGGATTTCACACACTCACCTGGAAAGACACATACATGTTGTTGTTTAGTGATCTTGGAGAATTGACTTACAATGAACTATTCCAAGATCCTAAAACCTAAGCTTGTTGGTGCACCCTAGAAAAGAAAAGAGTGTAATTCATTTTAATTTAGCGTTGATTTTAATTAGCTGTAATTACTCAAAGGGAAATGGCCGTGAAACTAATGACATTATGACTCAGCAGTGAAATAAATATGCACACCATAACAAAAAATGCTAAGTGCAATCTTTGTCAAATGAAAAATAGGGTATGCCACTACATGAGATGCATAAATATGTATTCCTTTTCGAATGTCAATGCAATCCTTCCTACATGAAAGCCTAAAAACAACTCTCATCCAAGCAATCCAATGCAAGTACATCCTCAAATCCATATCTAAGATGCAATTAAGAGTGCAACTACTTTGTATTTTTCAATATAAAAGAATGAAAAATGCAATAAAAGTCATCTAAAACTCTCAGTCTCTGCAGCAAGTATAAAAGACAAGCCCAGCAAGACACCAACACTAATGGAAAAACAAAAAGGATAAATGACTAAAACTACTTTCAAAGAAACATCAATGAAAAAGAGGTCTCTGGTCACAAAAGAAGCATCCAACAGACAACATCAGACCTAAGGAAGACCCAACCACACTCACAACCCACCCAGCAACTTCCCACAACATCAAACTCACCAAAAGGGAGGACATACGCAACTATTTAAAGAAGAGCTGCGTATATACGTGACTTTTGGCCAAAAACCTGCGTGTATACACGGATTTTGGACAAAAACCTGCATGTATATACAACTTTTGGCCAAAAATCCGCGTATGTACGCAAATTTTGGCCAAAAACCTGCGTATACAGAGAAGGCAGTGGTAAAAAGCAGGCCAAGGGTCAAACCAATAAAGGGGAGTGTCAATGGATGAACACACTATAAAATGCAACACATAAACAAGGAGAAACAAAGAGCAAGTCAATAATATCAAGCCCATTGTGCCTACAAACCCCCAAATAAAAACAAGGAACATCCCCAGTGGAGTCGCAAATTCTGTTACGGAGAGAAATTACTATGGCTTGGGGTACCACAACAGATAGCTTGACTCCAGAAATCAATCCTTTCCAATATGCAATAGAAATTAAATTTCTAACACTAAAGGATCAGACCTTGCACCTTATTCCAGACAGTTGAAGTAGGTCCCCGTTGAGCTTCCCAACTCCAGCTTGAATTGATAGATTACTTCCTCAACAACAAGTGAACAGTACAAGCATTCTATATATCATGGTGTTAGATCTATTCTAGCATATATAATCAATAATGTATAAACATTTGACATAATCCCATGGATAAAATATTCATTCAAATACACATTATTGGATAGGAAAAGATATTTCTATTAATATAAATTAGAGATTACAAGATACAACCTCTGACGGCACGTCTGCGAACCGAAGAAACTGAATCCCCCACTTGGGCCTCCACCACCTCAATCCTCCATCTCTCGATAGCAAGCTCACAAGCAAAAGGCAAGCTTAGGAAGAACACACTAGTGCTCCAAGGGACAAAGGGATGTAGACTCAAGCATAAGTTCTGGCAACAATGGACTATAGTTTCTTTTCTCTCAATTCTCTCTTATGCCTTCAATGTACCAAGGGGTTCCTTATATAGCTTTTCAAAGGGGTAATGAAAGGTCCAATCCGAGCGATCTCAAGGCATAGGGAAGGCCAAGAGTCAAATGAGTCAGATCCATGTCAAGGAAAACTCCAAAAGGATTTGGATTATGCACACATCCTGATGTACACGGTTTTAGTGGTCAAACCCACGTATATACGTGCTTATAGGTTTAAAAGTCACGTATATCATTTTTCATATGTTTTTAGGGATGATCAAGGAAACATCAAAGGACAAAAAGTGGTCCATAGGGTCTAAGGAGTCTGCAGCGGGATAGGGGAAGGCCATACAAAGTGTGATTCACCTAGAGTGGTGAAATACGCTATAACACAAGATCAATGGTTCATGGAAGTGTTGAAGACAGATCTGTGGAAGTCTCGAAGGGTTGAAAGGCAACCTGACTTCCACAATCTACAGGCTTAAACATTGATTTCCAAGTTTAAAATATCAATGGTCCCGATCTAATCTGCAAATCAGATGAATGGCTAATGTTAGTCACAAAGTTTCATTGGAAAACCATACAAGAATTCAGATCAACGGTCAGGATTAAAGCCATAAAAAAGATCGACGATCAAAGAGGTTTTTCGCAAGGATCAATGGTGCAGAAATTCAAAGGACCAAAGTGGTCATTTTATGAATTTTTTGAGTTCCACATTGAAAGGAAAAAAGTAGAAGGAAGAAAGAAGAAGGTTCAAGTGATTGCTTTATGAAGTTTTCGACTTATAAGTTTTGCAGTAGAAGGATGAAAGTAGAAAGTTCAAGTGATCATTTTATGAAATTTTTGACTTTCAAGTTCTGCAATGGAAGGCAGAAAGTAGAAAGTTTAAGTGATCATTTTATGAAGTTTCTGACTTTCAGTTTCCGCAATGGAAGGAGGAAAGCGGAAGGCGGAAGGAATAAAGTCCAAGTGATTGTTTTATGAAGTTTTGAATTCTGAGTTCTGTGGCAAAAGGAGGAAATACAAAAGATTAAGTGATTATTTATAAATTTTCTGACTTCTGAGGTCTGTAATAGAAGGCAAAAAGTAGAGATTCCAAGTGATTGTTTCATGAAGTTTCTGACTTTTGAGGTCTGCAGCGGGAGGCAGAAAGCAGAAAGTGGAAGGTCGAAAAGAGGAAGGCGGAAATCCAAAAGATTAAGTGATCATTCCATGAAGTTTCTGACTTCCAAGGTCTGTAGTGGGAGGTGGAAACTGAAATACAAAAGGGATGAAAGTGGAATGCAGAAATCAGAAAGTCCAAAATATTGTTTCATGAATTTTTTCAACTTTCGAGGTCTGCAACGGAAGGCAGAAGGTGAAAAACTTAGATTAGTGCAGAAATGTCTATTGTGGTTGCAAAATGGACCTATCAGTGGTGGAATGACTGTTACAGGGGTCCTTACACCTAAGTATGACTTATACAAGGACGATTTTGACCATTTAATATGGCGAGGGTGTCTTTTATTTGTTTTCTATCATAACAGTTGGGTATTTGATTAATATTTCTATAGATATATCGCTATAGAATTATTTTTTATATTTGATTTTTGAGGTATGTTACAATAGTGGTCATCTTTTGGTATCCAAGGTGTCCTGAATATGGTCGTTTATGTAACTGATTCATAACAGTTACTTTAATTTATGTTGCATTTGGTATGTATAATATACTTTTATGTAGCAGTAATCCTCTTCCATTCAAACTAAAATTTGTTTGTATTTGGTTTCTTTCATTTTCAACACTATTTTCCTTTAGGTTTTGGTATTCTTATCAATATTTTCTATATTTAAGATTTGATATTCTAAAACTGATTCGTAGTTACTTCTTACGAATAGTAGATTTGTGTGACACCTTAAAGTGCCCACAACTTTGTTCTCTTTCCCTTTTATATGTTTTATTTCGAAGTCATATTCAATTAAAAATGACACTCACCTAGCTTGTATAGCATTTAGCTTTTTTTTATCAAACAAGTATTTTAAACTTATGTTATCTGAAATTAGAAAAAAATATCTTCCGATGAGGTAGTGTCGCGACATTTTTAGTGCATGTATAAATGCAACGAGTTCTAAGTCGGGTGTAGCGTAGTTCTTTTCATGTTTTTTAAACTTTCTAGACTCGTATCCCACGATGTGGTTTTTTTTAATTACCACCCCACCTAATCTTTCCTTACATGTGCCAGTACATATGACAAAATATTTAAAAGGATCAATAATTTTTAAGATAGGGGCGATGGTTAACAGGTGTTTTAATTTATTAAAACTTTTAGCACACTTTTTGCTCCAATCAAATTTATTACCTTTCTTGTGTAGTGAAGTTATGGGGTATTCTATCTTAGAAAATCCTTCAATAAATGTTTGGTAATAACTCGTAATCCCCATGAACGATCTTATGTTAGTTACATTTTGAGGAACTGGTCATTCATTGATAGCCTTAATCTTGTCAGGGTCGAAAAATATTCCATCTCTAGACACTATGTGCCCTAGATATTGAATTTTTTCATTAAAGAAGTCACATTTGCTAAATTTAGAAAACAATTATTCTTCTCTTAACACTAGTAAAATTACTCTTATTTGTTCTTCATGTTCCTGATTATTCTTTGAGTAAATCATTATGTCATCGATGAAGATGACTACGAATTTATCTAAGTAGTTATTCATAATATTATTCATTAAGCACATAAAAGTTGTAGGTGCATTTGTTAAACCAAAGGGAATTATGAGAAACTCATAATGACCATATTGGGTTCTAAAAGAAGTATTAAAGATGTCCTCATCCTTGATATGTACATGATGGTATCCAGACCTTAAATCTATTTTGGATAAGATTGTTTCCCCTCAGTATTGATCAAATATATGATCTATCTGAGGTAAAGGATATCGATTTTTAATAGTCATCTTGTTTAATTGCCAATAATATATGCATAATCGTAGAGTTTTGTCTTTCTTCTTTATGACTAAGACCGGTGCTCCCCAAGGGGAAACAGTAGGCCGAATGTAATTTTTACCAATTAGTTCTTGCAATTGTGATTTAAGTTTTGTAAGTTCTATTGTATTCATCTGATAAGGAGCTTTAGATGTTGGTGTCGCTCCTAGTATCATATCGATTTTCAAATATATATCCCTTTTTCGAGGTAGTTCAGGGACTTCTTCCAGGAAGATGTCTTTAAAATATTTTAAGATCGGTATATTCTTTATTTTAAGTTTGTTATCATTATCCCTATCATCCATTACATAGACTACAAATAATTTATATCCCTTACATACAAATATTTTCATCTATAAGGAAGAGATTTCTCTAATCGGAACCTTTCTAGGAATTCTTTTTACTTTAATTGTATTTCCATTATCATCCATGCATGTAAATGTTTTATCATAATAGTTCAACATAACCTTGTGTTTTTATAACCAATCCATTCCTCTAAGCAAATCATAAGAACCTAATGGTAATATATTCAGATCAGTATGTGTATTCAATTAATTCATCATAATTTCACAATTTTTCACATAACAAGTGAGCTTTTGTTTGGTGCCTATGGCTAACTGTACCAACCAAGATTTTTCAATTTTTTCTTTCGATAATTTACACATTTCAAGAATCCTAGGTGATACATAACTCAAACTTACACCTGGATCAATTACTATAGAAATGAGTTGACTTTTTATCATACCTTCAATTTCGACCATGGAAGTTTGATGGTTTGATTGTTGATTCTCCAATGTAGTATTGATTCTAGGCATGCTTCTCTCCATATCTCCAACTGTAACAGCTTCTTGAACTGAGTGAACATTATTAAAAAAATTATTTCTTACAGGATGGTATTTAAAATAATGTGGCTCCCCACATTCCCAACATTTTAATGGTTCCCTCTGTGCTGACTTTTTATTAAAGTTAGTGGGAGGTTCTCTTTCTTTTGCTGCAGGGTTTTGAGGTTTAAAAAAGTTATAATTATTTCCTTGATACCCTTTGTAGCTATTCCCAGTATTTTTCTAAGACTTAGTATTCTTCTTTCTTTTATCAAATTTGTCACGTCTTTTAGTTTTATAGTTAGGTACATTTTCTATTTTATACTTATTCTAATCATAACAGCAATTCACTTTTCTCATTGCCTCTTCCAGTGTCTTTGGATTGTCGTACTCAATCCTCTATTTAAACATAAGAGGAAAGCAGCTCAGAAAGCATTGTATTTTTTGTTTTTAATCTATTAAATATGGTATATAATGAATCAAACTTAGGAATATACTACATAGTTCTTTCATGGTCATAGCACTTAACCTTAACTCATAAAATTCCTTCGCTTTTTCTTCGTAGTAATGTTTTGAAAGATACTTTCATTTAAAATGATTCTTAAATATTTTCCATGTTACATAACGTTCTTCTATACCTTTTACTTTTTTTTTATATATTTTCACCAAATATATATTTTTCCAATTAATTTATAGATGGTCATTTTCTCCTGTAGTTCAATGGACTAGTTATAGATTTGGAAATATTTCTTCATTCCAGATAACCAAGCTTTTGCTTCTTCTCCTTTCTCGATCTCACCATTAAACATAGGTGGTTTAATCTCTTTAAATTATCCAAAAATTTCTTCATAAGATTTCTACTTCTTTTTCATTTAATTACTGTCACTACGTTCACTAGAATCTTGATGTTTTTCTATATCGTGGTCGGTTGATTCCTCACTCAAAGATTCATCCCCATGACTGGAAAATTCCAACTTCCTTCCCTTACATTTGTAAGGCGTAGATTTTTTCGTGTTAAGTTCAAGTTCATTATGTTTCTCGTTTTCATTACTGTGTATTTTATCTACAAATATATGATTTAACTCATCTTCGTCTTTCAATATATGTTCATTATCTTCTCTAACTCTTTATTATTCTAATATTAATTCTTTAACAGTTCGGTGTAACTCAGATGGGTTGTCGTTTCGACTCTCGTTAAGATTTACCCAAATTTCACCCTCCCTTAGATTACCCTCTTCATTGTTCATAAGATTTCTAGGATAAGATTCTTCTTCCACAGGCATTCTTTCATCTTCCATAATTTCTATAATGTCCCTAAAATCCACAAATAAAAAAATCGTAGGGCTAATAATATTGTTAATCTCTTAAGGGGCATATTTTCTTAACTGCAGAATTATAATTTGATAAAGAACTATGCCTATGTTCTGGTTATGTTTTCCTTTTATTTGATTCCTATGTGCCAATGATGTTTAAATGCCATTATTCTATATTCTGATGTACTTTGTAGTTGTGTACATGTTATCTAGTTTATTGATGCTATAATATTATTTTGTTCATGTTTGGTTTCATATTACGCTATCTAGTAACTTATTTTGATAAATGATGAGGCTAACTTACCTCTGTATTTAAAGGGGAGGAGTGGCAGGATTTTTCCCTAACGACTCACTCGAAAAGGTAAGGAAATACTATGATACCGGGCTTGCTTAGTTCTTGCGAACTAACGCACGATGTATCTATTCTTACTGTAGGTAAATTCATCGATAATTATATGCTACCAACGTGTGATGAAAAAAGTCAAAGTACTATCTCCTAAAGTTTCTAATCCTAATTGCTAAGGGATTTGTCATTGTATTAAAACCCAATGCTCAAAGAATGAGCTCAAACTATAGGGGTGAGGGTTTAAACCTCAATGGTAAATAAGCTTAACAACTATGGAGTAGAGGGTTTACATTTTAAATAGTAAAATGTTTGAAGTTTCCAAACTATAGAGTAGAGAGTTTTGATTTAAAACTTAGTGGAGGAATGTTGGTGCTTTTAATGAGCCCACGTGAAGGGAAATGTGGCTCCTCCATGATGACATGATACATAACCCTTTTTCTAGGGTTTTTTGCAGCCCATTTGCATTGTTCTTTGTTTGATGGTAATGGGGGTAAGCTGCGCAGAATGTGTTGAGAGTTACAGTGTTAGCACGTAGGTTCTTCATAGGTATGCAAGCATTTATATAGTGTTTAAATCCTTCCCATTTCATTTTGTTTTTATATTGCAATGCATACTTCTAATGGCCTTCTATTTCGTTTTTCAAGTTGGGGACAAGCATGGTGACACTTGACGATGTTGGTAGAGACATGGTTGGCTACACAATTCCAGGAAAGCCCATGTAGGAAAGGGCCTTTACCCAATTGCTTGGTCAATTTCAGGGTTGCAAGGTTTTTTGTGTGAATATTGTAACTAGCCTCCCAATTGGGATTTCACCAAGGATTGGGGAAAACAATGGTTATGCTTAGTTTTTAATTCTGTAGGTTTGGCTTAGTGGTTCTCAACCCGTTCAGGAATTTTGTGCAGAGACATGACTATGTAATATTTATGACTCTGTAATGGATAGATGTAATGGTGTTTTGGTTTAATTTTTGCGGCTCTCTGTTTTTCTATGACCACTGCATTTTTAATTTATATGATGAATGTATCAGTGCCATTGCATAGCAATGACACAAGGATAATGCATGTTTTGTTATTTTATTTGTGACTGTCGATTATAATTTGGGTCCTCACACTATGTTTATAAAAAGGGTTTTAATATTTTCTTTAAATGAGTTTATCTCCTTTTAAACATTCTATGGTTTTGATTTTTTCATTTCTGCCTCTCTTTATAAAGACAAGGGAAAGCCTTGCTTCGAGCTTGCATTGGTTTCATGGGGAAAATATTTGTTTGTGGTTTATGAACTTGTTGTAACATTTACTTGAATGGCTTATGTCCGTTGCCAAGGGAAACCTTAGCTATGTTTATACATTTGTATGTTTTGTTATAATACTTGTGTAGGATGATAATGTAATCGTTTATTTATGGTTTTGATGGTTGTCATAATGGTGTGGCCCAAGCTTGCATGTATAGCGTGTTATGGAGAGAAATTCCTATGGCTTGGGGTACCAAAACAGACAGCTTGACTCTAGAAATCAATCCTTTCCAATATGCAATAGAAATTAAATGTCTAACACTAAAGGATCAGACCTCGTACCTTATTCCGGACGGTTGAAGTAGATCCTCATTGAGCTTTCCAATATTCATCTTGAATTGATAGATTACTTCCTCAACAACAAGTAAACAATACAAGCATTCTATATATCATGGTGTTAGATCTATTCTAGCATATATAATCAATAATGTACAAGCATTTGACATAATCCCATGGATAAAATATTCATTCAAACACACATTATTGGACAAGAAAAGATATTTCTATTAATATAAATCAGAGATTACAAGATACAACCTCTAATGGCACGTCTACGAATCAGAGAAACTGAATCCCCCACTTGGGCCTCCACCACCTCAATCCTCCATCTCTCGATAGCAAGCTCACAAGCAAAAGGCAAGCTTGGGAAGAACACACTAGTGCTCCAAGGGACAAAGGGATGCAGACTCAAGCATAAGTTCTAGCAACAATGGACTATAGTTTCTTTGCTCTCAATTCTCTCTTCTTGCCTTCAATGTACCAAGGGATTCCTTATATAGCTTCCAAAGGGGTAATGAAAGGTCGAATCCGAGTGATCTTAAGGAATAGGGAAGGCCAGGAGTCAAATGAGTCAGGTCCATGTCAAGGAAAAATCCAAAAGGATTTGGATTATGCACACATCCTGATTTACACGATTTTAGTGGTCAAACCCGCGTATATATGCGCTTATAGGTTTAAAAGTTGCGTGTATCATTTTTCATATGTTTTTAGGGATGATCAAGGAAACATCAAAGGACAAAAAATGGTCCATGGGGTCTAAGGATTCTGCAGCGGGACAGGGGAAGGCCATACAAAGTGTGATTCACCTGGAGTGGTGAAATCAGCTATAACATAGCATATCATGTGTGTCTATTGAGTTTATATTTTATATTCTGTATGGACATATATATCATGATTGTTTATCGATTCGATATGTGGTTTCAATGGTGAGTGTATTGTTTTTATGACTATTTATTTGTATATCGTGTTAATGCTCCCAGTCGAGGCTTCATGAGATTCGATCCCGGGCTTTGATATGTGATTTATGGTTTTATGTTTGATTATTTTCTTAGTAATGTTTAACCACTTCCAACCGGAGCCTATGGGGCTCAATATGGGGTTTCGGTAGTTGATTTACTGCTTTATGTTCATTATTTATTTAATATGGTTTAAGTTTTAGAAATCATGGAGGCATCCTAGCCAATCCTTAACAGGATTCGATGCTGGGTAAATGCATAACGTTTAAGTTCTTGACTATGTTTATGTTGTGGATTTAATATTGTAAACATTATTCCTCTTGAATTGTTGATAGGATCTCCGCCTTTGTATGAGGATTTATGAGGATTATGTTGGTGATTTAGTTTTTATTATGATAACATAGATAGATTATATGTATTTGTATGTTTCGTTTGCTAGAAAATGTAATATGATAGCATTGCATCAATTTATGTGTTTGAGTTGTTTAAGAAATTTGATCCATGGTTTATGTTTATGAATATTTATTTGATTTGTTTAATAATTGGTTTATTTATAAGCAAACCTTGTTTAGTTTATTTTAATAAGGTCATAGACCTTTGCAAATTCTCTGTAACTTAAACCTAAGGATTTTATCTTGTTTTTACTCTGTTTTAAAATGAGACCTCTATTGTAATGTAGGGTTTAGTTTTAGTATGTTTGACAGAGGTATGGTTGTTAAATTCATTTAGAGAACTAAGGGTTGAATCTAGACTAAAACTTAACATATAACATAAAATTTTAAAACTAGTTTAATACAACTCTAATAGGGATTTAACCCTAGAATCTACTTAAGAGTTTAAAGACTGAGATTCTAATTGATCTAATAAAAAAACCCAGAAGCATTTATTCAAACTAGTAGAGAGTAAAATTTACAGATCTTAATCCAAAGCATAATGACTATAATTACAACCTATAAATATAATTAAAACAACTTGGAATTGTAGAATCCTCTTACCTGCAACTATGCAGCTTGTTAATGGCTAAAAGACCCTGCAGACTTAAACACCTCAAATTAATAAAACACTACTTATCTGTGACCTTAGGAATGATAATCATGTAACTTTGGAACTACCATGTTCCTCCCAAGCATGACCCGAAACCGTTCCTGGTTCTACTTCGGATCCCCTCGTGCTAGCTCCAACATGCAAGTGATATAGAACTCCTAAAGGTGAGTTGTTGCTATTTCGATAATCAGGATCTGTATAAAAATGCTTGTTTTTGGGAAAAAAATCTCTCCAAAAACTTATTTAGGAATAATAAGCAGATCCCCAAGCCCTCCCTTGGCTTGGGTTTTTATAGAAAATCAGGGAAGTTGGTTTTAAACTTCAGTTGAATCAAGAAGTCATTAATTTCTTGAAAATAATCTTTAATTTAATTTATATGGAATTAATAGTTATTTTGTTTGACTAGAAACTTTTTACTAGTTCCTAATTGAGCTTTATAATATAATGTTTATTTAATCATTTTAGTTTATAATAACTACATAGACTCTCACTTATTATTTTAGTTATCTTTATTTCCTTTTAAATATATATATAATTATTCTTTTATTCATATTATATAAACTTTACATATTATTCTTAATATTTATTCATGCATCATATAACATAGTTTAATTATTTTGATGCTTACTTTAGTTTACATTATCTCTTTTATCAAGGCCTCAGGTAGGGTTTGGTCAGTCAACTAGGTTAGGAATCTCTAGATCCTTCTTGCATGTTGGATTACCTTGTATATCGTGGTAGTTCTTCCAGTCCCTAATGAGAAGTATATTTGAAATTTCATTTAATCAACCTAAAATAAGTATGGTAAGGGTTGGTGCTATTCAGAGTCGTTCTCACTCAGCACACTTAAGTTCAATAATCCCTGGCATTAATCAGAGCCTAATCTCAACACAATTCATTGGGCATTGCAGTAGTGCAATTCCAGAGCCTCTCACTCAACACTAATACCAGGATGTACTTGTACAATATACCTAGGGATACAATGGCTAGAGATTCGATGCTCCAGAGCTTATGCTCAACATCAATTTGCAATGTTCCAGGGCTTATTCCCAACACTTCTAATCTTATAGCTCATGTGTTCCACAGATTACGCTCAAGACAAAAATATCATAACTCATGTGTTCTAGAGCTTATGCTCAACACAAAATCTCATCACTCATGTGCCTCTGGGCTTACACCCAACACAGTATAGAACTCAATAAATCCAATACATTGTACCATGACAATAGTCCTTGTCAATTAGGGTCCATGCCCAACATATACAAGATAATAAAACATGTGCATTGGATTACGTACAATATATCTAACTAATCAACATAACTTATGTGCAGTGGGTAATACGCGCAATATATAAAAATAAACATTAAAGTAACTCATATGCAATGGGGTTCATTCCCATTATAGTTAAGGTCAAAATTTGGGATATTACATCCCTCCTCGCTTAGAACAACATCGTCCCAGTGTTCTAGGGACTAGAAATGAAGTCATGAAACAAGGCGGGGCCCAGCCTCTTTCATGGTGGCTTCATTCTCCCAAGTGGCCTCATCGGCTCCAAAGTGCTTCCATTGCACTTTCAGTTGTATGATGGTTCACTTCCTGAGATGTACTTCTCTTTTGTCCAGAATATGAAGGGGTTCAGGCATAAACTGCGCTTCAAGATCCACTTATAGCAAGGACCAATCAATAACATGTTTAGTATCATATACATATTTCTCCAATAAAGATGAGTGAAAAACATTATGAACCTTTATATAAGTAGGTAAAGCTAATTCATATGCCAATGGCCCTCTCTTGGCCAGTATCTCAAAGGGTTCGCAAAATCTCGGTGCCAACTTTCTGCACCCTCCTAAGCTCAATGAGCTTCTCTTCACTTTTACTTTTAAATAAACATGGTCATCAATATGGAAATATTTATATTTTCTTTTCTTATCCGCATAAATTTTATGGTGGTCTTGTGCTTCCTTGAGGTTCTATTGTGCTTTGGTGACTAATAGTTCTAGGTCCTTCAGTAAGTATCGCCCTAACATGAGTCGGTCCACTAGCCTATCCCAAGTCACTGATGTTCTACATTTTTGGCCAAGAGTACCTCGAAGGGACTCATTTTGGTAGAGGTTTGGTATCTGTTGTTATATGAAAAATCTACGAGGTGCATATAATCCTGCCATATTGTGGGATTGTTCATAACGTACATTCTAAGCATGTCATCCAGAATCCGGTTTACGTGTTCTGTATGCCCATCTATCTATAGGTGGTAGGCGGTGCTAAAATTTAACTTTGTTTCTAAGAAAGAAAAAATATCTCCAAAAGTTACTATTAAACTTCGTATCTAAACCTAAGATGATTGCCTTGGGTATCCCATGCAATTGAAATATCTCCTTTAAGAAAATGTCAGTGATGTGGACTGCCTTGTAAGTTGACTTAACTGGGATAAAGTGTGTCGCTTTAGACAACTTGTCAACCACAAAAAAGATGGAATCATTATTATTCTTTATCTTTGGTAGACCCATAATAAAATCCATACTGATAACCTCTCATTTCCATTCCAGAATGGGTAACGATTGTAGTAATCTTGAAGGATGTTGGTGCTCAGCTTTGACCAGATGACACTCTTGGCATTTTGCGATGAATAATTCTATGTTGACCTTTAACTTAGGCCAGAATAAATGTCTCTTTCTATCAATATCATCTTTTGATATCCCATATGCCATGAGTAGGCTTTTGATGAAACTCTATTAGGATGCTAGACTTGATGTCTCCTCCATCTGAAACATACAGTCTCTCTTTGGACCACAGTAGTCTGGTCTCATCTACCTTATATTCTTTTTGTTGTTGAAACAACTTGTCCTCTTGAATATTTTAGAGGACTTCAACATAAAAGTGGTCAACTCTACTTGTCATTTTGACCCTATCATGCAAATCTGAATCGGTTTGGCTCAAAGTTACCTCATACAACATATGAAATGGTCAACTTAAAGCATCGGTGATTTTTTTCTCCTTTCCCTTTATATGATTTAATTAGAAGTGGTACTCACTAAGGAAGGACGACCATCTAGCCTGCATGGAGTTTAGATCTGGTTGGTCAAACAAATACTTCAGACTCATGTTGTCTGTCTTCAAAAGAAACTTCTTTCCCATGAGGTAGTGCCTCCACATCTTCAAGGCATGGATATTGACTGCTAGCTCAATATTAGGGGTGGGATAATTTTGTTCATGTTCCTTTAATTTCTTTGACTTGTAACAGATTGCACAATCATTATGCATGAGGACTCCACCAAGTCCTTCCTTGCTTGCATCTGTGAAAACAATGAAATCCCCATTGGGATCCACAAGTCATAGTATAGGTGCAGTAGTCAAAACTTGTTTAAGCTTCTGAATGCTTTCCTCGCACTTGGTTGTCAACAAAAAATTGTTTGCCTTCTTTTGTAAGTCACTCATGGGACAGGAAATCCTTGAAATTTTCTCAATGAACTTTTGATAGTAACCTGCTAATCCTAAAACTGACCTAATGTTGTTGACACAAGGAGCGGTAGGCCATTCTTCGATGGCTTTAGTATTTTCTGGGTCAACAACTATCCCTTTCTCAAAAATGATGTGACCTAGGTATTGTATATGTGGTTTGTAAAAATCACATTTTCTAAACTTAGCGTAAAGCTGGTGTTCCCGTAACACCCGTGGTACTCTATGGAGATGTTCCTAATGTTCTTCTTTACTCTTCAAGTAAACTAGTATTTCATCTATAAATACCAATACAAACTTATATAGGCATTTACTAAAGATATTTTTCATCATCCACATAAAATTTGTCAGTGCATTTGTTATCCCAAAAGGCATTACTACAAAATTGCAATGGTTGTATCAAGTCTGAAAGTTCGTTTTGTTTATATCTTCATCATGGATCTGTACCTGATGATATCTAGACTGCAAGTCAATATTTGAAAATATCTTTTCTCCTATGGCTTGATTGAACAAGGTATCGATCATAGGGAGTGGGTAACATTTCTTGATGGTCATCTTGTTGAGTTGTCGGTAATCGATGCACATTCGCATCATACCGTCCTTCTTCTTTACGAAAATTATAGGTGCTCCCCAAGGGGACACACTAGGTGAGATATAACCCTTCTCTATCAACTCCTTTAACTATAACTTGAGCTCCACCAATTCTAGTGCACTCATGTGGTATGGGGATTTTGAATTCGGTACTGACCCTGTTGTCATTTCTATAGAAAAATCCAAGTCCCGTTTTGGGGTTAATCCCAATATTTCCTCAGGAAATACGATACGTCCTTAAAGTCCCTAAGAACAGGAAATTCCTCAATTTATTGTTCTCTCTCAGCCTCTACATATTTATATGTTCACTGCAAAAAGGTTGCAGCCCTTCCTAATACACTTATTCGCTTGTAAGGTGGATATATGTCGAATGGACACCCTCTTGGGTATGCATTGAATCACCATTTTGTTCCCTTGGATATCCATTCAAAATATTGAATCGTTTAGACAATCAAGCATGACATGGTGTTGTTCCAACCAGTCCATGTCGATAAGTACATCATACGATCCCAAGGATAAGATATTTACATCTACCTTAGGTGGAAGCCCGTTCATATCTACCTCATAGTTTCACACTAGTTCTGTAACCTTTCTTTTTGTACCAGTGGCTAGTTGTACAATCCATTGTTACAGAGAAAAATTCATATGGCTTGCGGTGTACTACAACAGATAGAGAAACCAAAGCAATCAATCCCTTACCAATATCCAAAATAAATGAAACATCTAACACTAAAGGATCTTGAAACGTACCTTATTCCAAGCAGTTGAAGTAGAACCCCGTTGAGCTTTTTCCAATCCTGATTGCTTTAGCAATTTACTCTCAACAATAGTAAACAAGGAAAGCATGCTATATAATATAGTGTTAGGCCTACTCTAGCATATATAATCAATAATGCATAAGAAATTAAACGCATCCATGGATTCAATATTTATTTAAATGCACATCATTGGACAGGAAAAGATATTTCTATTAATAAAATGAGAGATTACACAAGTGACAACCTCTGTCGGCACGTCTATGAACTGGACAAACTGATTCCTCTACCTCGGCCTCCACCACCTCAATCCTCCATCCCTTGATAGCAAGCTCACAAGAAAAGGAAAGCTTGGCAAGAACACAAAGCGATCCAAGGGACAAAGGGATGCAGACTCAAGTACAAGCAAGCTACAACAACAATGGACTATAGTTTTCTTGCTCTTCAATTCCTCCTATTCAATGTATCCAAGGGGCTCCTTATATAGTGCTTCAATGGGGTAATGGAAGGTCAAATATGAACGATCTCAAGGCATATGGAAGGCCAAGAGACAAGTAACTTGGATCCACATCAAGGAAAACTCCAAAAATATTTGGACTTATGCACACATCCCAATGTATGCAGTTTTAAGGGTAATATCTACGTATATACGCGATAACAGGATTAAAAGTCACATACAGCAAATAATAGGTGTTTTTAGGGATGACCTTGGAAACACAAAAGGTACAAAAATAGTCCATGGGGTCCAAAGAGTCTACAGAGGGATAGGGAAGGCCATAAAAGTGTGATCAACCATGTGTGGTAAAATCAGTTGTAAGAGATGCCCCCTAATGTGTGAGATCAGAGGGGTAACATGATGGCCGAAATACATTATAAATCAATCCTAGAAGTGGAGTGATGAAGAACCAGGTGGAAGAACCATCCATCCATCAGTATAGTAAAATAAGCAATCTCTGCACATGACTCCAAATACATATAGCAGTCTCGGATACATAAGAGTACAATGGCCATGAATAGGCATGATATACAAAATGTGACATGTGTGGTCATAGCCATGTACAATACATAATAGATCAGAATCTCCATGATGAAGATATACAAAGGATCAATATTACCATGAAAGCTGAAGATATACAAAGGATCAAGATCTCCATAATGGATGACGATATCTGACATACACTGGAATCAAGTCACGAGAGCTGAAATCTCATGAACACTGGCACGATCAAGGAGGTAGCATATGTGGAATGCCATCAATCTAGAAAGTCTTCTACAAAAATCGCTATGAGTACATGTCCTACTATGTGAATAGAGGTGTCAAGGTCAAACATAGTAGTCCATCATCTAATTACCGGTCATTGATGTATACCGTCAACAGACACGAGATCACCCACCGATAATGAAAATGGGAATCAAGGTACTAGAGTGCAATCTAACAAGTGTGATACATGTGTTGAGGTCGAACACTTACAAGAATCCATCGATTAGGGGACATTGATGTATTCCCAAAATTTTCGATGGCACAAGAACCTACCACTAATGACTGTAAGTCTTAAGGAATTCAACTCACTCTACACTCTTATCCTAGAATAAATGATCTGAAGTCGATGGGATGGAATCCGTTGGAAGGAGGGCATTAAGGCATCCCCCATCAACCAACATGAGGTACTCAGCAATCTTGTATGATGTGGAAGGACTCAAACAAGATGTGTACAAACCAATAATAGTACCAGGAATGGATGACATGCAAAGTCAAGATAACTAAGGAATGGCCTACTCAGGTTTCAACTTCCTTCAAATAAGAGCATAAAGAAAAATGTTGACTGAATGGAGGCAATATAGACTCAATATTCAAAACTAGGACATCTCTACGACCCAAAAGGAGTCAACAGAGGCTCCATAGGGACTGGAAGCTTAACTAGTCAGTGGAGATAAACTCAAAGAAACAAGAATAACTCCTAAAGTCAAACTACTAACCCAACCAACGGATGTGATATACAGTGCTCTGTTCGAAGGCAACACGACTCGATTGCTGCCAAAGATAACATCTTTTCTTGTCCATATTTTTGGTTTTTTTATTTTTTTGGACTTTTTCAAATATTTTGAAAAGCTTGAAAAAGAATAAAAGTGCTTTATAGTTACAAGTCTAGGAGGAGATGAATGTCAAGGGGCAAAAAAACTAGTTCCAAGTAGCGGAACATACCTATGCTCAACGCAAGAAAACATGTGCAGGATAACGACACTCGAGGGAAAGTGCCCCCCAGTAAAAAATGGGGAATCAAGCTGCAAAGACATATAAAAAGGCTATGCTTGGCTAGACATAACACAAGCTCAAGCTATATGGCTGATAATCAAAGTCCAGGAAGCTGGCATAAGGCTCAATAAGGCAAGCAAAACTCATGATAATGCAATTACAACTTGACATATGCAAGGGAGTCCCAGGTAAATGGCCAGCATAAAGTTCATAAGGAGTATGAAGCTCTTGCTCAAAGTCATAGTGGTACTATAAAAAGGACTCCCACACCCTAAAGGAGAAATGTCGGCATGGGCACCAAATGCAAAACATGATCTAACTAGGGTACCCATATATGGTAAAGCTCTATCATTCACAACATGTCACTTCTTAAAGCAACAAGAAGGTTCCATGACAAGATGGAATGGGTTCGTACCTAAGATTAAAATTAAATGGTCATAAAGGTTATGCAGAATGCAAATGGATATGAAACCTAACCTATATGCCAGTTTAGACATGATACCTATAATAAGCACGAACGGGTCAAAGCCACAGTCAAAACTGCACTCAAAATGGATTCCTACAACATGAAATTAGTTCAAACAGCCAAAAAGGTCAAAAACGGTCAAAAATTATAGAAAATGGGTTAAAATTTCAAAAAAATTCTACAAATAGTGAAAAATTTAAAAAATTTCATACCATTTGAAATTTTAACCAACATAGTGCATTTGAGCTCAGAACTTCAGAAGTGAATTTTGGGAGCATCGTCCAGCGGAATCCCTCCCCATTTGATCCAGGTAGATTCTCATGCTCCTCCCTTTCATTTTGATGCAATTTTTTTCAAATTTCATGTGCTATTTAATTTTTTTAGCCATCCAAACTTATGTGTTTCGGCCCATGTGGAAAACAGCCCTTTTTCTGCATATAGGGCTCGCCATACGTGGAAAATGCACTGAAAGTCACGTACATATGTGGTTGTTTTGTTTTGAAAATGGTCGCATACAAGGCTGCGAACAAGGTTTTAAAGGGTAAAGCTTGATCAAAAAACTTGGTTTTTTTGTAGGATGGTGCTAGAGTGGAGAGAAAGAGAACATGGTGATGTTGAGGAAGTTGTGCAAGGTGATCTCATGGCCCAACAAGCATTACAGGCATGTGGCTTGTACAAGTTCTGGTGTCTTGGTAGCCTGAGGGCCAAACCAAGACTACTCCAGCTACTGCTGGACTATTGGGATCCAGAATCTGAGACATTTTAGATAGATGGGATGTCTCTTAGCATTGATTTTAAGGACATATATTTCGTCATAGGTTTGTCCCGATGAGGGGAGATGATGAACCTCCACTCTCATGGGCCAGGAGGAGGGCTGACCATAGATGAGTATATTATTGTGTACTACTTTTTGGAGATAGAAAAGGTTGGGAGTCAAATCCTGACAAAATATATTCAAATTCTAGGGCTGAAGGCCATTTTTTTGGCACTGGACAGGATTGCAGGGTTGGCTTCACTCGACCAGGCCTCACAGCCAATGATGTTCTATGCGATAGAGTGCATGCAACCTACAATGTATGACTGGAGTACTATACTACTGAAAAACATCAAACAACAGCTCAGTGACTACAAGATGACCAGGGTGCGAAACTTTGGGTTCGGCAATATACTAAGCATGTTTTTCTTTAAACGGGTGCCAAGGATAAGCCCTAGGGTAGACATTGCTCCTCATGGAGTCTGGGATCCATCCCAACAATGCTAGGTGAATTTCATGCATAGACTAGGCATAGGTAGGGTGGCTAACCCCTACCCAACAGATTTCTTTCCATGGTGACAAAGACAGATCGTCACCATAGATGACTACCCCTATGTAGAGATAGACTTCCGCGGAGACCCAATTATGCCCCTACCATCAGGAGCAGCTTATGGTGACATAGGTAAATAATCCTAAACCCCCTTTTTAAGTTTTGAATTATTTCATTTTTTGTGTTTTTTAATATATTGACTCAAAAGACATGTTTTTGGTGTGACAACACATAGTGACAATCTGTCATGTATATGCAGATGTAGGACCACGACAGCCAAAAGGCTTCCCTCGTCATCAATGGAGGGGAAGAGGAGATTATATCATGGGTGTGGATGTGGAGTGGATGCTCCAAAGCATCCACATGAACTTTGTTCATTTGACACATAGGGTACCCATGGCGCAAGTCAAGAACTTTCCTGAGTCCATGCAGTTCCAGGTGGTTGGTGTACCAGGAGCATGGGTTCGACTATTTTGACCACTAGCTAGAGATATAGTGCTCTATCATGATCAGAACCCCCCTCCACCCTAGGTTTAGAGTCCTGAGTGTATTCATTTTTGTACGACCATGTAGTATATTTTGGTGGCTTGGAAGCCCCAATTTTTTATATGACACTTATGTATTATGACATCACATTTTGGATGTTAATGAAAAAAATTCTATGATGATCGATTTCATTTTTATATACATGTGTGTAAAATGTGTATTTGTGATATGCTTATGGTCTATGAAACAAATGCCAATCTAACACATAGTTAGCATATGAGTCAGCAACTTAATTAAAAACTCTTGAAACATGAATGTATGTTATACTCTCAAATTGTCATTTTAGCAATCTAACACATAATAATATTCATAATAATGTCGGATCCCTAATGCGATACAAGCCATTAAGCTATGAAACCACTAACTATGAATCAAGACGTACCTCAAGAGAATGAACACCATGTGAAATGGCATCACGCAATAACTCAATGACGGCACTATATTTAGCAACATTGTTTGAAGAGGTTCATAAACATGCACCTCCTAAAGACAATACTTGAGCCGTAGGAGTATAGATCACCCAAGCAGCTGAAGCTGAGTTTTGAGTGTGGCGGCTAGCACCATCAGCGAATCCTATGTAAATGTAAGACTCCATCAACATCTTCCATAAGAAACGAAAGCTAATTAACAAAGCCGATCACCATAAGAAAATATAACTATACAATGCAAAACTATACAATAATATACAAAAATCATCCCTGGCTGAAGGTCATGCATAGTATTTTTTGAGATAGAGCCCATTTCTAGGCTCCGCCAAGGCTATCCCTTCATAATCAACTAGCTCATAGGAGCCTTTCTCTACGACTCATTTAACAACGTAAGGACCATTCCACATGGGATTAAATTTCCCTACCACCAAGGGTTCCTTAGCTTGATCCCACAAAAGGACGAAGTCACCTTCACTAAAATTCCTCGAACGGATAGACTTATACTATTGGACCTTGACGCGATGCTTGTTAACCTCTAGAGCCACTAAGGCCTCTCAATGCTACTCATCAAGCTGCTCTAAGTGGACCAAACACTCTTCTAATGTAGAAGTGTGAGGTAAAAATCCATAGCTAGCTTCAGAGAAGGGATTTCGCATCCAACCAGTAAAACTGACTCCACCCCATGCACAAGTTGGTAGGGAGAGAAACCGGTGGCAATCTTAACCATGGTTCTATGTTAGATTTTTATCATTTAAGCAATATGCTCTTAGGATCTTATCTGAGAGAATAACATGCACAGCAATAAACACAAGAGACAAGAAACATGAAGAATTTTCCTCTAGGAAACCATAAAGTAGAAAACCCCACAACTTCCTTAGAGATAGAATCAGCACCAATGGTAGTAGTAAAACCCAAAAACATAAAGATGATCTCCAACAGCTTGTCCTTTCTCTCTCACTTGAGAGAGCTTCTCCTATCTCACTCATGCACCCCAATGAGTGAGTGTGTGTGTGATAAATAGAGAGGCACACTCTCTATTTATATTCTTTCGTTCACTTAATGTCCACTTCAACATGTCAACCCCACTTAACAATTAATTACTAGGCCTGACATCTCTTGGAGAGTCTAATAACCCTAGTGCCCCACAACTATGGGGACTTTTCCCTATGATCAACAAGGAGGGATAACCTTAACACAATTGTGGGGAATATTGCCTTGACTTACAATGGAGGGTTAACCTCAATGACTTTACATGACTTGTTTACATTATTGAATCTCTCAATCAAAAAATCGAGGCATGACATGACTCAATTACATTATAGATACTTCCCAGAATAAACATCAAGGTACAATACATAATATATACAAGTGAATACATTCTTAAGTTACAAATACATCAACACTCCCTCTTAACTAGGAAGGTATTCTCTCGACATGATATATTAGCACAAGTATTCTTCTTTGTATCATCTGGATCATCATCAAGTCATCAAGTCATCAATTCATCTTCATCAAGTCTAGATCATCACTGGATCTGGATCATCATCGAAAATGGATCATCATCAAGGTTGGATCATCACTAGATCATCATCAAAGCTAGATCATCACTAGATCATCACCATCATCACTGCTTCTGCTATCTCAATCAAATGGTGTTATCTCTTCATTCTTCTCATCACAGGAAGTTCTACAGAGCCAGCCCTTTTTCATGTTGGTTGTAGACCTAGCCTCCATGTAGGTCTTCATCTTCTTTAATGCTTATATATGACCATGGTCAAAAACACATCACAACCATGTCAGAAAGGCCCACCCAGCACTCACATCTAACCATGGTTGGAAACTCATCGTAAACCATGTCAGAAGGGCACAGCACTCACATCTGACCATGGTAGGAAACTCATCGCACACCATGTCAGAAAGGCTCTACACTTACATCTGACCATGATAGGAAACTCATCACACATCATGTCAGAAAGGATCTGCACTTATATCTAACCATGATAGGAAACTCATCACACATCATGTCATAAATGCTCTGCACTTATATCTGATCATGTGGAATGAACACATCCCGCAGTCACATCAGAATGGCTCTTAGTCCCAAACTGAAATTCCTGGTAATTTACCAGGTGCCTCCATTCTACTAGAGAATGGCATCTCAGCACTTAAGCTAAGCTTCAATCCAAGACTGAAATTCTTGGTAACTAGCCAGGTGCCTCCATTCTCCCAGAGAATGGAATCTCAGCACTTAGGCTGAGCTTCAGCCCCAAACTGAAACTCCTAGTAACTGACCAAGTGCCTCCATTCTCCTAGAGAATGGAATCTCATCACTTAGGCTAAGGTTCATTCCTAGACTAAAATTCTCGGTAACTGACCAGGTGTGTCCATTCTCCTAAAGAATGTCATCTCAGCACTTAATCTGAGCTTCGGTCCCAGACTAAAATTCCTGGTAACTGACCTGGTGCCTCCATTCTCCCAAAGAATGGCATCTCAGCACTTAAGCTAAGCTTCAGTCCCAAACTAAAATTCCTGGTAACTAATTAGGTTCCTCCATTCAAAGAATGGAATTCAGTGCTTATATCCAATCATGTGAGAACACATCTCACAGTCACCTCAGAATGGCTCAGCACTCACATCTAACCATGGAAGGAACCAATCCTCTCACCATGACAGAATGGCTCAGCCCTTATATCTGAACATGGAAGGAACCAATCCTCTCACCATGTTAGAATGGCTCATGGAATCATCTATTCCTCTTGGAAGGAACCTCAATTTGGAGAACACCAAGCTTCTCCCTGAAGTACTCAAACTTCACTCTAGTCATTTCTAGCATAGAATCACATCAGGGCTGATTACGTCCAAGGATAACCTCTGAGCTTCGCCAGGACCGCTTACATCTGATCAACCTATGAGCTTCACCAAGATTTATGCTCAGACAACCTGTCTCACTGGATATGCTAGAACTCCCTCTTTCAAGAGATCTCGATCTGGATCACATACTGGAGCTTCAATGCCCCCCTCTGCATCATACAAAAATACAAATCAGATCAACCAAATCAAATAGTATTTTTCAAAAGAAACATACTACCTCCCAAATAGCAAGTGTCAACATATTTTTCCTCAGTTGTACTCAGTGCCATACAGGACTCCTTCCTGCTAAACCAAGAGATCACACCTATTCTCATACTGAAGTAGCACCTAGAAGTGCTCTTCCTATGAATGGAACTTCCTTCCCAATACGAATCCACATAACCCTCTAGGTTAATCTTCTGATTCATATCATACTTGAGATCATACTCAACTGTACCCTTCAGGTACCTCACTGCATGCTTTGCAACCTTAATGAGTTCCTCTTTTCTGTCAAGAACAAGTCATCGACATATAACAGGATCATTATTCGTCTTCCACCTTCAACCTTGAAGAAAATTTTGGAATCCGCTTTACTCTCAATAAATCCTAGAGTCATCAGTAAGCTATCCATCCTTTCATACCATGTCAAACCTAGGGATCTTCTGTAGTCACTCCCTCTGAAGTAGAGCATCATTCTCCCTCTGTCTTTCATACTCTATGCATTGAAACATCCTGTACTGGAGTGACAAGTAGCTTCCTTTGCTACTAATATTGTAGGTATCCATCTAGGGTCACTGGATACCAAGATCCTCTATCTTGAAAACGTTCTTCTCGCACCCATCTGTGAGCTTGTCATCCTCTATAGGATTTCATATTCAACATTGTAGAAAAGGTTAAGATCTTCATCAAGCTCCTCATTTATGTGTTGTCCCATGGGTGTCTTCTGAGCTCGTACAAGGCCTTCTTTTATTTGCACAAATGATTCTATCTATCATGTGACTTCACTTCCAATGGCTGCAAATGTCTCTTCATAGTCTATGCCTTCTTTCTGTGAGAAGCCTCATGCTACAAATCCTGCCTTATATGATTTTTCCATCTACTGCATGCTGGATCTTTGTAGATCCATATGGAAGATACTATAGACTTCCCTTCAGGTCTCGATGCTGCATCCTAGACATCATTCTTCTTGAACTAGTACTCTCCTTCCCTTTCTTTCATAACTGGAAGGATCTGCATCAATGATGTCACTCAACAGTGTCACATAATTGCACTATGTCTGAGGCCTCTTGAATTCTTTGAAAGTATCATCATCTTCTTCTTTATTTGTCGTCGCTCATTTTTTGGAACAAGTCTCATCCTTCTTTTCTTGTAGGTGATTATGTACGCGATATTTCCTACAAGTCAAATGCATTTGTATGGTTAGAAACATTTCATAAGGCATATTCATAATGGAAACTTCTTATGCATAAATATTTGATCATGCAACTATTCTAGCCAATACAACATTCATCCATATCTCACAGAAACTTTCTAGATGCCTTTCATATCTACCAGAACAACATTGAGATTGTGCACTAATCCAATAAGTCAGCAAAGAGGTTTCATTCTAGATAAGTAGAAATGGAGAGTTGTATAGCACCATGAGCTACTTACCCATCACATGCATATATTGTCATTAATGTAAACATTCTATCATGCATAATACATCAACTCAATATAAACAACAAATGCATAATAATATCATGAAATGACAATTGAATACTTATCTTTATTTGTTTCATGGGTAGACTCCTTATTGAGCCTTCAGCTTCATCATCTTCTTCATTCATAATAGCATCGTTTCTTATCCAAATGCTAATATGGATAAGAGGTTCTTCAAAATTTGAGTTCTTCATATTCCTCCTCGCTTGAGGGATCTTCTTTGGATGGTGAGAGATTTATCTTTAGTTGCTCCCATCTTCTTTTCTCTTATTATGAGTCGAGCTTCTTCTTCTGTGTGCTCTTACTAGAGTATGTTGAAAGTAATCACTTCCTTCTGGAACACATTCCTCGAGTGAATGAATCCCATGATCTTGGGAGGTCATTCAAGGTGGTTATCACAACTTCTGCATTCTCCACTTCTTCTTCTACCACTTCAAGTTGTTCTTTGATTTGATAGACCCTTGTAAAGTATGACTATATGGTCTCTGTATTCTGGATCTTCACATTCTTCAACTTTTTTCTCAAATTCATCTTCTGATTTATGTTATTCCCTTCAAGTAGCTTCGTCAAGGAATCAAACATCTCTTTTGGTGTCTTTAGGGAAGACAATTGTGGTACAAGTTGATCCGTGATTGAATCGACAATGATCTTCTTGGTCTTGACCAAGTTCTTCTTATGTAAGGCTTTTAGCCTCATATCCCTCTGGAACTGGAACCTCTTGTTGGAAAAATGTAATCACACGCAGATCTCTACTTGGCTTCCAACCGACTCTATCAGAGTCTGGATAAGCCACGATCTTTTCTGTCAGTCTGACAAGAAGGAAAAGTCCACATGTAGGCAGCGTAATTCAATCGAATTTATTTCAGAAGCTAAGTTGTTAGGTAGATAATTATTGCAGTGTTTAATGCAAAGTAAGTCGGCAAGTAAGTCGGTCTATGCTGAAGCAATTTTCAGATTGCCTATAAATAGAAGAAGCATTTTGTAATTTAATTTACAGACACAACACAGGAACACAGACACAAGAGAGACATTAGATAGCAGAGGAACTCCAGGTGAAAAAGAGAAGTTGAAGCTCAAGCTTCTGTGCATGTGATTTAGTCGAAGAGCTGAAGCTCTGTGGACCGACGAGTTTGTAACAGACAAGTTTGTATTACTTTGTATTTTCGCATAGTTAATATATGAAATAGTTTGTGGTTGAATTCATGATTATTTGGCCGCACATATTTCCAGATTTACTTCTGTAAATGTCTTTTACAATTACTGATAAGTAAAAGAACAAGAACCCATAAAAATCTCACTGTGTGAAAGTTCGAGGTTTTACGGCACTTTGGTCGACTCAAATCTTCCTACATATTTGGGCATATGTTTTTCATAAGTTATTTTGGATTTGTAAAAGTGAGTATTTTACTTCATCTTACTCACAGGTGAAAAGCATTTGTAATTTCTTAAGTCTTCAGACTAAGAAACATATTCTATCATCCTAGTAACAGCTTTTAAGTTGATCGCATCAGGCATCAACTTGATCGTAGATAAGTTGATCATAAATCGCATCAAGCATCAACTTGATCATAGATAAGTTGATCACATCAGGCATCAACTTGATCGCAGATAAGTTGATCGCATCAAGCATCAACTTGATAACAGATAAGTTGATCGCATCAGGCATCAACTTGATCGCAGATAAGTTGATCGCATCAGGCATCAACTTGATCGCAGATAAGTTGATCGCAGATAAGTTGATCGCAGATAAGTTGATCACAAATAAGTTGATCACACATATCAACTTGATTACACATATCATTTTGATCGCAAGTATTAACTTGGTCGCAGTAAAAAGGTGGTCGCAGTAAAAACAGGTCGGAGTTAAAAAGTGAAATTTTTAAATATTAACTGAGCTCTAAACTCAAGTTTAGTCGGCTCGGTTTTGGCTATCTGGTATCAGAGCTAGGTTATATCAAAGCAAGGTATATAACAGCCCAAGATTTTAGGAAAGAAATCTTGTCTTAAAAAGTGGAAATTAATTTTCTACGTAAAGTTAATTAAAAATTAAAAATGGCTTCCACTTCTGGTTCATTGCAACCTCCAAGTTTTACAGGAAAGAATTATGAATACTAGTATTTAACAATGAAGGCTTTATTCATAGGTCAAGATGTCTGGGAGATAGTCCAGCATGGTTATGCAGAACCAGCAGACATGGCTGCATATAACAATCTCACATAGGCTCAGAAAGATGTCTTGAGAGAACAGAGGAAGAGAGATGGAAAAGATCTATTCTTCATACATCAAGCTATGCATGCGAGCATACTCCCAAGAATAGCAGCAAATATTAATGCCAAGGAAGCATGGGATACATTGGAGACTGCCTATCAAGGTTTGGATAAGGTAAAGACATCCAAGCTGCAAATTCTGAGAAAATATTTTGAATCTCTGTGCATGAAAGATTCAGAGAATGTAGACACATTCTACACCATATTTGTTGGGTTGATAAACCAACTGAAATCTCATGGAGAACCCGTATCAGACCAAAGGGTGGTTGAAAAAATTCTCAGAAGTCTTCCCCCAAGATTTGAAAACTTGGTTGTGACCTTAGAGGAACACACAAACATGTCAACATTTACCATTGATGAGCTGCAAGCTTCACTCATCAATCATGAACACATAATCAGCAGAGCATAGACATCATTGGAAGGTGCATTTGCAGCACATTCATCCATAAGCCATGGTAGAGGCAGAGGGAGAAAAAACTTCAGAGGCAGAGGAAGAAGTTCTTCAAGAGGAGGACGAGGCATAAGTCCTACAAATGTCGGTGGCAGAGGAGATAACCAGAACCCAAGTCAGCCAAGTGGCCAGAGGTTTGATAAATCAAAAATTCAATGTCATTACTGTAAGAAGTTTGGTCATTATGCATATGAATGTAGGAAGAAGCAATATGACCAAGGAAGGCAAAGCCCAAGTCAGTCAACCAGCACCAACACTTCAACAGGTGTAATGTTAATAGCATCAACATATCCACTTGAATGCAATGCTGTTCAAGAAATTCCACATGACATATGGTACTTAGACTCAGGATGTAGCAACCATATGACTGGTAATTTAAATTTGTTTTCCAGTCTAGACACTTCAGTTAAAACTGATGTTAAGGCTTGGAAACAATGTCCAAGTCATTGTCTTAGGAAAAGGCACTGTTGATATTCTAACCAAATAGGGGGAGAGTAAGTATATCCCTGATATCTATCATGTCGAAGGTCTGAAACATAATCTGTTAAGCATTGGACAGTTGTTACAAAAGGGCTATAGAGTCTACATGGAAGATGAACACTATATGATCAAAGACAAGCGTCCAAGTGACCAGCTGATAGCAAAAGTGCCAATGACAAGCAACCGCTTGCTTCCATTAAGGATAGTTCCCAACATAAAAGGGAAGACAAATACAGGAGCTGCATTCAAGGCAGAAAGTGAAGAAACAGTCGAGCTCCTCGACAAGAGAGAAAATTGCAGCGCTAATTTGCAAGCTTCATTTCAGGCAGAAGTTCAGGATGAATCTTGGTTGTGGCATTTCAGATTTGGACATCTGAATTTTGGTGGGCTAAAGCTACTACACAGAAAGAATATGGTGAAGGGATTACCATTGATCGACAGACCAGAGAGGGTTTGTGAAGGCTGCATTTTTGGCAAGCAGCACAGAGAGACATTTCCAGTTGGAAAGTCCTATAGAGCACGTACACCACTTGAAATTGTGCACTTTGACATCTGTGGTCCAATGCAGACATCATCCATTGGTGACTGCAAGTATTTTCTAACCTTTATTGATGACTACTCAAGAAAGACATGGGTATATTTCTTGAAACACAAATCTGATGCATTTGGTTATTTCCAGCAGTTCAAGGCACTCGTGGAAAACCAGAGTGGTCACCGCATCAAGATCTTAAGGACCGACAGAGGAGGTGAATATGTTTCAAAATAATTTATGAAATTTTGCAAGACCCATGGCATACAGAAACAATTCACTACACAGTATACACCTCAGCAGAATGGTATAGCTGAAAGAAATAACAGAACCATCATGGAGATGGCACGCAACATGTTGGAAGCCAAGCATTTACCAAATGAGTATTGGGGTGAAGTAGTCGCAACTGCTGTATACATTATGAATCGATGTCCAACAAAGAGTGTGAAGAAAAAAGTTCCCCAAGAAGCATGGACAGGTATGAATCATAGTGTCTCACATTTAAAATTTTTTGGTTGTGTTGCATATGCTCATATCCCAGATGAGCTGAGAAGGAAGCTAGACAAGAAGGGACAGAAATGTATTTTTGTCGGCTATTTAGAAGACACAAAAGCATACAATTTGTATGACCCTATCACAAAGAAAGTGATAATCAATCGGGATGTTCAATTTGTCGAGAATGAATCATGGGATGGAACCGTCGACACAAATGTCAAGATTGTGTCGAACATTGACAATGATGATATGGAAGAGGAAGTGGTTCAAATACCACATGTAAATCAACCGGTTGGAGCACCTTCGACTCCCATGACACCAAGACATGGTTCAGCACAAGGACCATCGACACAAGTAGCAGCTCAAGCTACACCTACAAGTACACCAAGAGGACAGCAGACCCCATCAAGCATTTCATCTAGGTCAACATCGACAGAACCGATGAAGACAAGAAGTCTGCGAGAGATATATGAAGCTGGTACACCTAATTCATTCTCTCTGTTTGCATTATTTTCCCCTATATATGATCCACTAACATTTGAAGAAGCTATTGAAGAAGAAGTATGGGCACAAGCCATGGATGAAGAAATAGAATACATTGAGAAAAACCAGACATGGGAACTGGTTGATGTACCAAAAGACAAAGATGTAATCAGTGTCAAATGGATTTATAAGACAAAGCAAGACGCTGATGGGAATGTGCAAAAGCAGAAGGAAAGAATGGTAGCAAGAGGGTTCACACAGCAACCCAAAATCAATTTCAATGAAACGTTTGCACCGGTTGCACGCATGGATACAGTCAGAACAATTTTGGCCATTGCTGCACAAAACAAATGGCTAGTTCATCAAATGGATGTCAAGTCAGCATTCTTAAATGGATATCTAGAAGAGGAAGTATATGTGGAACAGCCACAAGGGTATGAATTTCCAGGTCAAGAGCACAAAGTGTACAGGCTGAAAAAGGAATTATATGGATTGAAGCAAGCTCCTAGAGCTTGGTACAGTCGTATTGATTCCTATCTCATTGAAAATGGATTTCATAAAAGTGAAAGTGAACCGAATTTGTACACCAAAGTCGATGAGCAAGGTAATATGTTAATTGTCTGCCTGTATGTAGATGATTTAATATTCACTGGTGATTATGGCATAGCAGATTTTAAAACAGTCATGGAAAGTGAATTTGAAATAATTGATCTGGGGCTTATGAAGTTTTTTCTGGGCATTGAAGTTCAGCAGTCTGAAAGTGGTATCTTTATATCACAGTCTAAGTATGCAAGTGAAGTTTTAAAAAGTTTTAACATGTCTAATTGTAAGACAGCCCCAACACCAGTAATAACAAGTTTAAAATTAAGCAAGGATGATGAAGGATCCACTATAGATCCTACACTGTTCAAAAGGATTGTTGGAAACCTTATGTATTTAACAGCAACAAGACTAGACATTATGTATGGTGTAAGTCTGATCTCAAGGTTCATGGAGTCACCAAAAGACTCACATTGGCAAGCAGGTAAAAGAATTATGAGGTATGTAAGTGGCACAAAAGACCTTGGTATTATGTACTCAACTTCAGAAAATTTTAAACTCATTGGTTACACTAACAGTGACAATGGAGGAAGCATAGATGATAGGAAAAACACATCTGGATACACATTTCATTTTGGTACAGGTGTTGTTTCATGGGCTTCAAAGAAATAGCCCATAGTAACTCTATCTTCAGTTGAAGCAGAGTATGTTGCAGCAACAAGTGCTGCATGTCAAGCTGTCTGGATGAGGAGAGTCTTAAAAGACTTGTCACAGAACCATCAAGAACTGACAACAATCTTCTGTGACAATAATTCAGCCATAGCATTATCAAAGAATCATGTGTTTCACAAGAGAACCAAGCACATCGACACAAGGTTTCATTTTATAAGAGAATTGGTGAACGACAAGGAAATTTGTTTGGAATTTTGCAGGTCTGAAGACCAACTTGCTAACATCTTCACAAAGCCATTGGCAAAGGACACATTCCAGTATCTGCGTAGTTATCTTGGAATGACAAGTTCTCCACAGTGAACTCTGTCATAAACAGAGCATGTCTAAGCTCTGAAACATTTTGTAAATTTTGTTTTAAAATCCCCATCTGCTTATAATTAAGGGGGAGTGTTGGAAAAATGTAATTACACGCAGATCTCTACTTGGCTTCCAACCGACTCTATCAGAGTCTGGATAAGCCACGATCTTGTCTATCAGTCTAACAAGAAGGAAAATTCCACATGTAGGTAGCGTAATTCAATCGAATTTATTTCAGAAGCTAAGTTCTTAGGTAGATAGTTATTGCATTGTTTAATGCAAAGTAAGTCGGTCTATGCTGAAGCAATTTTCAGATTGCCTATAAATAGAAGAAGCATTTTGTAATTTAATTTACAGACACAACACAGGAACACAGACACAAGAGATACAATAGACAACAGAGGAACTCCGGGTGAAAAAGAGAAGTTGAAGCTCAAGCTTCTGTGCATGTGATTTAGTCGGAGAGTTGAAGCTCTGTGGACCGACGAGTTTGTAACAGACAAGTTTGTATTACTTTGTATTTTCGCATAGTTAAGATATGAAATAGTTTGTGGTTGAATTCATGATTATTTGGCCACACATATTTCCAAATTTACTTCTGTAAATGTCTTTTACAATTACTGATAAGTAAAAGAACAAGAACCCATAAAAATCTCACTATGTGAAAGTTCGAGGTTTTACGGCACTTTGGTCGACTCAAATCTTCCTACATATTTGGGCATATGTTTTTCATAAGTTATTTGGATTTGTAAAAGTGAGTATTTTACTTCATCTTACTCACAGGTGAAAAGCATTTGTAATTTCTTAAGTCTTTAGACTAAGAAACATATTCTATCATCCTAGTCGCAGCTTTTAAGTTGATCGCATCAGGCATCAACTTGATCGCAGATAAGTTGATCACATCAAGCATCAACTTGATCACAGGTAACTTGATCGTAGATAAGTTGATCGCATCAGGCATCAACTTGATCGCAGATAAGTTGATCGCATCAAGCATCAACTTGATCGCAGATAAGTTGATCGCATCAGGCATCAACTTGATCACAGATAAGTTGATCGCATCAGGCATCAACTTGATCATAGATAAGTTGATCACAGATAATTTGATCACACATATCAACTTGATCGCACATATCATTTTGATCGCAGGTATTAACTTGGTCGCAGTAAAAACAGGTCGGAGTTAAAAAGCAAAATTTTTAAATATTGACTGAGCTCTAAACTCAAGTTTAGTCGGCCCAGTTTTGGCTATCATAAACTACTTATGTAGGTGTCCAATTCATTTCCTTCAAGAACTAGTGACATCCTATACTTCCATGCTTGAAAGTTGTTAGCCTCATCAAGCTGATGTGATAGATCACTTTGAAATGAGAACCTCAAATGAAAATAACAAAAGATTAGATCTTACCTATTTGAGGTGTCCGTCCTGGTTTTGGAGTTGGCTGATCTAGGGTTTTTTAGAGAAACCCTAATTTTAAAAACTTGGAATATTTAAGATCTAATTGGATAGAAATATAGACCTCTTCAAGGTGAGCTGTCCAATGTACTCATTTTCTGAAATAGTGGAAGGAAGCTCCCGGCACAGGAAGCCCTAGTTTACCAATTTCTTCTGCAGAAATGCCCGATGTTGTTTTTGTGGTATCTCTAAAATTAATACTCCTATATCTTTGAAATTTTGTACCGAGGTATCCTCGTATGTCCTTGTTCCAACACCATAGGTTTCATCAGAATTGGTTTCACCAATTGGTACTTATGATTGTTTTCCCAATGTGACATGTTTCAATGCTGTTCAACATAGAGAAGTTGTACGGACTTCCATGTCTCACTATTTCATCTTTGGGGTCTTAAAATTCTACCACATAAATTAAAATCCAATCCCTTTCTGAAACATCTTCAAAAATTTAATTTGGACCTTCGTAGGCTGAGATATAGTAATTCTCCCTAGGTGTCCTCTTTAGGAATGAATCCTCAAAGAGGTTGGAACCCTAACTTGGAGGAATCATATCTCCTAGAATATAGTGAATATGAGGCTGAAACTTGTATATAGTGTACATAAGTATTTCATATTCAACCTGTGAAAGTTTCATCCCAGGAGACTTCTGTAATCACGAGATATAGTGAATTTACCAAAACTTATCATTTTAAGTATTTAGGGTTTTTCCAGCCAGGTGTCAAACTAGGGTTTAACTTTCCCAGAGTTACACCCAACCAAAAATATCAACCCAGGTCTCTAAAATTTTATTTTGATGAGGATATAAATCCTATGCCAGGCTCACTCAAAAATTCTTCTTCTATAAAAATCCCTAATTTCCCGCACCAAAAACTAAAAATGCCCAAAATCAAATTCCGCTTCAACCAAAAGATGCACCCTTCAATGGAGAGTCAGCCTAGCATACTTTTTATGATGGATTGTGGAGAGAGACCCAAAAATTAAGAATCCTTATCTTATACAACTACACAGTGTATTTTTCTTAGGTTAGTTTTGATACCATGTTATATTTTTATCATTTAAGCAATATGATCTTAGGATCTTATCTGAGAGAATAACATGCACAGTAATAAACACAAGAGACAATAGACACAAAGAATTTTCCTCAGGGAAACCATAAAGGAGAAAACCCCACAACTTCCTCAGAGATAGAATGAGCACCAATGGCAGCAGTAAAACCTAAAAACATAAAGATGATATCCAACATCTTTTTCTCTCTCTCTCACTTGAGAGAGATTCTCCTCTCACTCATGTGCCCTAGTGACTGAGTGTGTGTGTGATAAATAGAGAGGCCCACTCTCTATTTATATTCTTTCATTCACTTAATGTCCACTTCAACATGTCAGCATGTCGGCCCCACTTAACAATTACTTACTAGGGCCGACATCTCTAGTAGAGTCTAATAACCCTAGTGCCCCACAACTGTGGGGACTTTGCCCTCCAATCAACAAGGAGGGTTAAACTTGACACAATTGTGGGGACTATTGCCCTGACTTACAATGGAGGGTTAACCTCAATGACTTTACATGACTTGTTTACATTATTGAATCTCCCGATCGGAACATCGGGGCATGACATGACTCAATGACATTATAAATACTTCCCGAAATAAACATTGGGCTACAATACATAAGATATACAAATGAATAGATTCTGAAGTTACAAATACATCAACATTTTATAGGCCCACAAAGTAGGATATAACATGATATGCACATTAGTCTTGCTTTGTACGATGGTTCATTGGAGAATAGAGTTAAGTGATTTGTTCACTGCTTCAAATTGTCCGTTCACCTAAGGGTAATAAGAAGAGGAGTGCTCTTGCTTATATCCTAACTTGGAAGCCAAATCTTCCATCATTATATTCTTAAAGTGCCTTCCATGGTCAATGACAAGCTCTTTCAAAATGCCAAATCGAGTGATAATCTGGTTGAAAACAAAATGTATGGGTGTCTCACTGTCGAATTTAATTGTGAGAATAGCCTCTGCCCATTTTGTGAAATAATCGACAGCCACAATAATATGATGATGCCCCCCAGCCTAAGCTAGGTTGCAATCCATAAAATCAAGCCCCCACTTAGTGAAGGGACCGGAGGTGACAATAGGATGTAACGGGGCTAGACACGAGCACATATTACATGCAAACACCTGGAAAGGGTGGCAATTCTTGACAGCATTAATGCAATATTTGAAGATGGACAGCCAAAAATATCCCCCTCTCAAGAATATTTGGGCTTTAGAAACCCCAGATAAATGACCACCACATGCCCCTCCATGGCAATCATTCAGCACAACTCAGCCTGATCATGGGTTAAAAAATGACGCAAAATGGAATCTACCACATGACGGTACAAAGTGTTATCCACTATAAGGTAGTTCTTAGCTATATGGCGTAATCATCGCCGCTCATCCTATGAGAGTTGAGTACCTTCATTGTTTTCAAATATACAATGATATCCCGGTACCAAGGGTCCACAGTTGAGATGAGGAAAATATGCTCATTGACAAAAGAATCCTCATAAACCTCCTCCTCCTCCAAACTTGGAAAATCGGATATAAGCTCCACAAAGATCAATGATTTCTTCAATTTCACCGAAATGAACTCGAGATTAAACTCTTACAAAATGACAATCCATTTATTGTATTTTCCCCCAATCATCCTTCTAGTGAGGATGAACTGAAATGGATTGATATGAGCTACAATGAAGGTTTGGTGAAGGAGAATGTAATTTCTCAAATGCTGAAATGCATGAACAGTGGCTAAAGCTAGCTTCTCCACATGGGAACAGTGAAGTTTCGCATCGATAAGGTTTCGACTCAAATAATATATGAAATGCTCATGGAGCTCCTCATTCTCCTGAACCAAAACCATACCAACCGTCTCCATAGACGCGGCCACATAAATCAAGAAATCACGGCTATAGTTTGGTGGACTAAGCACAGGGGCCATTGCTAAGGCTCACTTAAGAGCATGAAAAGACTCCTGGGCTCGCTCATCCCACAAAAAAGAGGTGTCCTTCTTCAAAAGACGCATAAATCCTTTAGTCAAGTTGGAAAAATTAACCATGAAACTTCACAAGAAGTTTTCCATGCCTTGTAAACATTAAAGGTGTCTAATATTATGTGGGGGAGACAATTGGAGTATTGCCTCAACCTTTAAGGGATCAACTCTTATACCGTCCTTAGATATGATGAATCCTAGTAAACGACTAATAGTCACACAAAAGTTGCACTTATGAGGATTTAAATGAACTTGGTAATGACAGCATCTTTCAAACACTAATCTCAAATTATATGGATGGCGCACTCTCAAACAAGAGTGAGCAGCAAGATCATCCAAATATACTTCGATAATCTTTTTAAGATCGTAAAATATTAAGGTCATGGCCCACTTAAATGTGGCTTCGGCATTTTTAAGGCCGAAGGGCATCTTCCAATATGCAAAATTACCCCAAGGACAAATAAATGCAGTCTTATGGTGATCCTTGAGCTTAATCTGAATCTGATTATATCTGGAAAAACCGTCCATAAAGGAAAATACCTCACTTCCTGCACACTCATCCAAAATCTAATCAATAAATGGTGTGGAGAAATTATCCTTAGGACAGGCACGATTCAAGTCACGAAAATCAATGCATATACGGATCTCTCCCTACTTCTTATCCACTAGAATAGGATTTGAAACCCACTCCTTCAAGGGAATGGGATAGATAAAACCATCTTTTAGTAGTTTCCCTATCTCAGCTTTAATGGCAGGTGCTTTTCTAAGATTCACTGCACGCAAACGTTGTCGAACTGGTTTTGCATCTAGATACATTTTGATCTCATGTTCGAGAATACGAGGGTCTATACCCGCCATTTCTTCATATGACCAAGCGAAAATGTTGTGAAACTATTTAAACAACTTGGTATACTCCTTGATCTCATCGGGGGAATAACTTTCCCTAATGTAGACATTCTCAATCTTGCCAGAATCACAAGAAATATTCATAGGAATAGTTGGTGATAAATTAGCCATGTTTCCATCAGTCATCTGACCCGGAGAGCTTAATGCAACCACAGGGCTACCAATCTTCTCGCTAATAATTTCCCTAAAGTCATCACACTCCATACGATCGAGCTTAGGAAGAAAATATGATCGGTGATGCAACTCTTCCCAATGTTGCTCAACCCTAGACATGGCCTCAATATTAGCTTCATCCAATGGAAAAACATCATTGAGGAAATCATGTGAATGAGATGAATCTACTGCTCATGCAGGCAGCACATACGAGTCCTCCTCCTCCATCCACGAAGAGGAAGGACTAGGCTCTGCAACCTGATCAAGATTCGCTTGATACACCACCATTGTTGCAGGAAACGACACGTATGTCTCAACAAGCACACTCGAAGTACTCGGTGGAGGAAGAATCCAAGGATATTCCATATGGGTAGGGTAAAAAGACACCAAATTTGACGAAGATGAAGCCCCACCAAAACTACACCCAATCATAAGAACAGGTGCAAGACAACTAAAGGTTCCCATAAGAGAAGGATACATACCTACACCCACACTCCCAGTTTCTAGCTGAGAATGATCGATAATCAGGATAGAAGCTCCCGATGATGCATTAACACTCAAATTATGGAATGACTTTTGATCAATCGTAACGATATTCCCATTAAACGGAAATCATATCACTCGAAAGAGGGAAGAAGCTACAGCTTGCATACTATACATCCAATTCCTACCCAGTAAAAGATTGTAGTCAAGGGGCGCATCAACCACCTCGACCTCAATCGCAATGGTCTTCCCTCCCAATTGGACCTCTAAAGAAGGAAGAATCCTGTGTGGGTGAAACGATCGACCATCAAAAGATGTCAACATAGTGTTATATTGAGACAACATGGGAGAACCCAAACCCTTCCAACATGATAAAAAGATCATGGAAGTAGTAGCGCCTTCATCAATGAAAGTATGCTTGACGGTGTTGTTAAGACACTCTACATGAATCAGAAGGGAAACGTAGTAAGCCAAGCGAGGCTGCACTCCCATAGTTTCAAATTTGATCATGGTAGAAGAGTTATCATCACTAACCCCAAGGGCAGACAACAAGGCTTTCCTCTGTGGAGGACAAGTCTGAAGCACTTCTAACGCGGACATCGCACAAGGAGTCTGGCCCAAATTCTCAACAAATAAATAGTTCTAGGTGCCTCGGCCATTATAATTGTGCCCCGAATGCTTTAAGAATCCCTTATAAATGCGAGGTGGAGCTTCAGGTTTATCCATAGGATTTTTGATTCACAAAGGGATCTTGGGTGGGGAAGGTTCTTTCCCAAGGTCTGGTTGTGACGAAACATAATCTTTCATACGAGTCACAACCTTAATAGCATGGACCATGTTGATGCAACCATGCCTACTATTGGCTTTCAGTGGATTTTGATTTCCAATCAATGCACAACTAGGATCAATGGTCCTCAAGTTCATATTTTGATTATTGGGTAAAGGATTAGCTAACACAGCTAGACCCTGTGCTATGAACCTCGAGGCATCTTCCATACGAGAGCACAATTGAGTGAGATGGTAATCCTTACATAACTTGCAAGGAAACTTCACCTTACTTTTGGATAGCTTGTACCCCCCAGCATTAGTGTTCTTATCATTATTATTAGCATTTTTCATTCTTGTTCCGACCCCTACGATTATTTTTTTATTTTTTCTTATTCCTTCTAGGCTGCTAGTTGCCTTTCGGGTTCGACGATTGCACGGAAAGTACATTCTTCGATTAGGTAGGTTGAGATGAAGCCATAGCTTGTCTCGATGCAGACTGGTTAATTGACAATTCACTCACTTGTTTCACAACCGAGTCCATAGGTTTGGTACTTGTAGAACCCACAATACCATTGACATGTGGCCCAGGCTTGACCTTGGGGTCGAAATTGGACCTAGGAGCATTAGGTATAATCTCATACAAAAGTCTAGATTGAGCATAGATCAAATCCAACTCTTGTGCCCTAAAAATATCTTGTTCCTCATTTTGAACTTTGGATATAGAAACATCCTTCACGATGTAAGATACAATGATTTGAGACCCACTCAAGAAGAAACTCTGGTGGTGTAAAAGCTTTAATTAACCATTTCTATCTACGCCATTCTTGAATATGATCCGAAATGTGTGTGGTTTTGTCTTACCGAAAGGTCGACAAGAGTTCGGTACCGACGTCATAACGTACGGGTAGCTGGAAATGATTAAGGAAAGTCATAGCGAGATCATCAAATGTAGCATAAGCCCCCTCGGTAACTCTATATACCATTTCACCATAGGACCCATTAGGGTGTGTTGAAATAGACTCAAACGAATGGAATCATCATGTAAGGAATTGGAAGAGCACCAAAGGTGGAAAGCGGTGACATGCTCACCAAGATCTTCACCATCCTTACCTTCAAACTTGGGAATGTTTGAAGGAAGCTTTGTAGGGACTGTCGGCCATGCCAGGTCATGAGACACAGGATCGTTCATCAATCTCGACAAGTCAAGTAAGTTTAATGTCACAAGGAAAGGGAGCCTAGGTTGAGCTGATCGATGCCATGCTCCCTAGTAATTTTGATTCATATAAGGTTGATTGTTATAAATACCATGGCCTTGGCCATAATAACAGTCACATGCCCCAATTTTGCAAAAATAATATTATCTTATTTGATTTTATTTAATACATCATGTTAAATTTTATGCTAAGTTGTAATTGATGACTCAGCAGAGTCAAGGATATTGAATGTAATTCTGAATATTTTAATTATAAATAAATAAAAGTGGAGACAATAGCTTAGGAGAGCTATTAAAAGAGTGTTTACTGGTCAAGTTGGTGGAGGAGACTAGGTGGAGAGAAAACAGACAAGTGGCTACATCCTCAAACCTCTTCCAACTATTGCAAGTGGAAACCTCCCTACATTTGGGGTCATGATCCCCAAAGAAAGTGGGATCGGAGCAGGTGGCTCAATTAATGACAACTGACCCAGAAGACCTAGGCAATATTTATAAAAATACCCATTGAAGAGAGCTGAGGCTACTCATTTTCTAGAGAAGTATTCATTCAAGTGAATGTACTTTAGACAAATTCAATAGTGAGGGAATTTGTGGAAAGAGTTTGAGGGGTTAACTGCAAAGTGATCTAGTGCAGCTTTTCAGCTGAAGGATCTTATTGCTGAGTGCAGAGTGATTACTGAGTCATTGGACTAGTCTATTGTTTGCTTGCTCCACCAGTTCTCAGCCAAGGAGACCAGGAACAGGCTCGAGGGTCTTGAGGAGACGCTATTTGAGCACTCTCCAAGAGTTGGTAGGGAGGAACAGCCTCCTAACGCTATTGTTATCCAACTTAATCAAGTTCTACAATCTTTTTGTTTTACTATGTTAGATGGTTAAATGTGAATCTGACTAATTAATGAATGTTAAATGTTTAGTTATGAACTGTTAGTGTTAGTAATCTTTTAGTATATTGAAAGAATGAATTTGAAATAGATGAAAAATAATTCTATCCTGTGTTTTTCCACATCTAGAAGGACTAGACCATACTCCAGCACAGGCAGAGTATTTAAATTAGATGAAGGAAATGAGAAGAAACTGAAATGAATATATGTAAAATGCATTTCATAATAGCAAAGTAATGTATTGCAGTATTTGTGTTATTATCAATAGGACCAATAACCTGATTACCTATGTTCTTTGTTTATGTAAATGTGTTGTTAATGAAATAGCAGTATTCCATTACAGATAGGCTATTAGTCATAATAGTGAAAGGTAGTGAAATCATCTAAGTATACGAGTGGTATAACACTTATTTAAAAAATAATTAAGATTATATCGTATTATCATCACATTATTAAGACATGAAGAATTTGGACAAATAAAAGTCACTTAATGACGACAATTATACTTTTGGACAACTATAAATGCCATGCAGTATAATCTGATAACTTCCTCCACCAAGCTACTTAAAGATAATTCAAGAGTTATGTGTAACATATTTTGCATAGGGCCTTAGGTCTGTTTCTTAACTTAGACAGTCTTGAAAATTTATATCGACAATAGTAATAAACTATTGTTACAGTGAGAGTGCTAATATACTAAATCTTGGACTCTATTAAGGACTGGATTAGCTTAAAGTAATGATGGGAAGCAGTGATCTAACTGCAACTGTAAACATTTTATGTTATCTCAAAATTTTAAATTTTTGTGAAAATTTGGGGTTTGGACATGTGGTATCAGAGCACAAGGTTCAAACACTAGGCCTTGATGAAGCCCAACTAGCTTTTATGAAACAGTAAATTGAATTGTTATGCTGATGTATTTCTTTTAAATGTTATTCAACAGAGAAATTGTTTCTGAATTTTAACAAACAGGTTTGGAAAGGATGGAAGAATATGTAGAGGAGGAATCTCCAATTACTGAACCAAGAAACATACCAAGAGATCCTATACCAGAGGATTTAACTACAAATTCCTCAGAACTATTACAAATTGTAAAAGACCTAAAATCTGAAATGGAGTCTGTAAAACGAGAGAATGAAAGGATTCTGAGGGCTCAGAAGGAGCTCAATCAGACTGTAACTGAAAAGTTTCAAACTAAGGGTAGGGGTAGAAGAACTGAATCAAAAGATACAAGTCATCAATGTAAATCTAAAAAGAGGAAAACAGCTCATCTTCTAAGGTGTTTGGTGAACAACGAAATTGCCATTCTACTAGTGATAGTAGTGACGATAACCAGTACACTAAAAAGAGGAAATACAAACCTTATGAGGAAATTTTTGAGGAATTCAAAAAGAGAAAACCACCAACATTCAATGGAGAGACTGAGAAGGGAGAGGAAGAGGAATCCTGGTTATCTAGGATGAAGAAGTACTTCCAAATATATAACTATTCTAACCAGTTAAAAGCTAGAATGGATATCTACAACCTCTCAGGAAAGGCTGACATTTGGTGGCAAGACTTGAAGAGAGTTAAGGGAATAAAAAAGAAAAATGTAAACTGGAATACCTTTAACAGGTACTTTAAAAATAAATTTATGTCTGAACAATATTATGAAGAGAGAGCAAAATAATTTTATGAGCTTAAATTAGGATCAATGACAATGAAAGATCTGAACAATAAGTTCTTAAGTCTACTTAGGTACGTGCCATACCTTGTAGATGAAAAACCAAAGGTACAACAATTCCTCAATTGTCTACCTTATCATATTAAGGATAGAATTGAATATGACAATCCAAAGACTTTGGAAGAAGCTATGAGGAAAGCTAAATTCTATTTTGAACAGAATCGAAAGAAGGAAAGTTTGGCCAACTGGAAAGTCAAGAAAAATAATAACCAGTATGAACAAAAGAAGAAGGATTTTGTGCCCAACAAAAATTCTAAGAACAATAAGGCCAGAAATTATCCTAATAATAAGAACTTCTAAGGAAATAAAAATAATTCTCTCAACAATCAGAATAATTCCAAGGGTAAATAAATTACTAATAACCATGGTAATTATACCAAGAACTTTGAGCGCAAAGAACCTATAAAATACTGGGAGTGTAATGGCCCACACTATGCTTCAGTCTGTCCTAATCGGAAGAAGACTGTTAGCAATATTCATATCATATAGGAGGAGATTACTGTTAGAGAATTAGCAAGGACGATGCCCAGAATCAACGCAGCCTTGGGAAATCAACAAGCAGAATATCAAAATTCCATAGTGGAAGTAGAAGGTATGATAAATCAAAACCCTGTAACTATTTTAATTGATCTTGGAGCTAGTCTCAGTTATATTGCACCTAAAATGGTATAAAAATGTAAGTTACCTGTTGAAAAAATTGAGAATTCTTGGTTGGTTCAGTTAGCCATTGGTGCTAAAAGAAAGGTAACTTGTTTTGTAAGAGAATGTGCAATAGTTATGGATCATTTAGAAACTGTTGTGAAGCTTAATGTTTTTCCTCTTAGTTCTTATGATTTACTGATCTATATGGACTGGTTAGAACAACATAGGGTAATTTTAAATTGTTATGATAAAACCTTCACATGTTTAAACAGTGATGGAAAACTAGTAAGTGTAAAAGGAATCCCTAGAAAAACCACCATAAGGTAGATTTCTGCTCTACAGCTTAAGAGGGCTATTAGGAAGGGTTGCAAATCTTATGCAGTAACAATAACTAATGAGGAGAGTCTAATTAAGACAAATAAGTTAAAATTGGAAGACATACCAGTCTTAAGAGAATATGTTAATGTATTCCCCGAAGAAATTGCAGGAATACCTCTGAAAAGGGAATTGGATTTCACCATTGAAATGGTACCTGGTGCAGTACCTAGCTCAAAGGCCCCTTATCGAATGAACATACTTGAACTTAATGAATTAAAGTCTCAATTAAAAGAACTAATTGATAAAAAGTATATTCAACCTAGTGTGTCTTCCTGGGGGGCACCTATCATCTTTGTTAAGAAAAAGGACGAAACCATGCGACTTTGCATAGATTACCGTTAGTTGAATAAGATGACCATTAAAAATCGATACCCGTTGCCCTGCATAGATGATCTATTTGATCAACTACGTGGAGCCATGCTGTTTTCAAAAATAGATTTGAGGTCTGGATATCATCAAGTTAGGATTAAATATGAGGATATATTTAAGACATCTTTTAGAAATCGATATGGCCATTACGATTTTGTCGTCATACCATTCAGGCTTACTAATGCCCCAGCTATTTTCATGTGTTTAATGAACAACGTTATGCATAAGTATCTAGATAAGTTTGTAGTCGTTTTCATCAATGACATTTTAATCTATTCAAAAACTGAAGAAGAACATAAAGAACATTTAAAAATTGTTTTGCAAGAGTTACGAGATCATCAACTCTTTGCAAAGTTTAGTAAATGTGATTTCTTCAAGGATAAGATTCAATACTTAGGTCATGTGGTGACCAAGGAATGGATTTCAGTACATCCTGAAAAGATAGGGGCAATCGAAGATTGGCCAGTTCCTAAGGATGTAATAGATGTTCGATCTTTCATGGGCATTATTGGGTACTACCAAAGGTTCATTAAATGTTTTTCGAATATTGCGAATCCGATAACTTCCTTTCAGAAGAAAGGAAAGAAGTTTGATTGGAACTAGAAATGTGAGGAAAGCTTTAAAAAGTTAAAAACTTTATTAACCAGTGTACCTATTTTAAAAATAGCTGATCCTAATAAAGAATTTGTTGTGTGCATTGACGCCTACAATGATGTCTTAGGCGATGTTCTAACTCAAGAAGGGCATGTTATTGCCTATGAGTCTAGAAAATTAAAAATTCATGAAAAGAATTATGCCACTTATGATCTGGAGATAGCAGTTGTTATACATGCTTTAAAGATGTGGCAACATCACCTAATTGGCTGAAAATTTATTTTAATGATTGATAATAAAGGATTGAAGTATCTATTAGATCAGCCTAATCTAAATGCCAGACAAGCTAGGTGGCTAGATTTCTTAAGTGAGTATGATTTTGAAATTCAGCACATAAAAGGTAAAGAAAATAAAGTTGTTGATGCATTAAGTAGGAATGCAAGGCTGAATTTTGCAGCAGCCATCAGCACATATACTATAGATTTGGATGAACAAATCAAAGCAGGAATAGAACAAGATGAGAATTACCAAAATTTACAAGCTAAAACTAAAGAAAATCCAACATAAAGCTTAAGTAAAGGGTACAGTTTGAATGCAAAAAAAAATTTACTGTATAAAGACAGAATGTATGTGCCTAATGTACCAAAAGTTAAGCTGTTAATTCTGGATGAAATTCATAAAACTCCATACTCAGGTCATCCAGGCTATCAAAAGACTATAAATATGTTAAGAAAAGAATATTTTTGGCCAAATATGAAGACTGAAGTAGCAGAATATATTGCTAGGTGTTTTGAATGTCAGCAAGTGAAAACTGAACATCAACACCCAGCTGGATTACTTCAGCCATTACCCATTCCTAGCTGGAAATGGGAGATAATTAGTCTCTATTTTATTACTGGACTGCCTAGAAATCAGAATCTAAATGATTATATCATGGTAGTAGTCGATAAGTTAAGTAAAGCATCTCACTTTATACCTGTTAAAAATACTTATAAAGCTGCAAACATAGCTGATATTTTTCTAAAACAAATTTTTCGATTGCATGGAATACCAAAAGTAATAATCTCAGATAGAGATCCTAAATTTACACGTAACTTTTGAAAGTATTTGTTTAAAGGGTTAAACACTACATTAAATTTTAGTACTTCTTTCCATCCTCAAACACATGGACAAACTTAAAGAGTAAACCAAGTACTATAAGATCTATTAAGAATGTATGTGAAAGACCAACTAGGTAAATGGGGGGATTATTTGCATCTGGTAGAATTTGCTTATAATAATAATTATCAGACATCAGCCAGATTTAGTCCTTTTGAAATTTTGTATGGAAGGAAATGTAATACTCCTATCTCTTGGAGTAATCTATTGGATAGATTAGTATTAAGTCTTGAACTATTAAAGGAAATGGAAGAAATTGTAATACAGGTGCAAGGTAATTTGAAAGTTGCACAGGATCGACAGAAAAGTCAACCAGACTTAAAAAGAACTCCAAAGGAGTTTCAAGTAGGTGAACATGTGTTCATTAAGGTAAGGCCCAAAAAGAGCTCTCTAATATTGGGGAGTTGTGCAAAACTAGCACCTCGTTATTGTGGTCCATTTGAAATTATGTCCAGGATTGGACAAGTAGCTTATCAATTAGCATTACCACCAAATTTATGAGTACATAATCTTTTTCACATTCCTGTATTAAAGAAATATGTTCATGATGCTACTCATGTTGTTAACTGGAATGATGTATAGGTGGAAATAGAAGGATATTTTCTAGTGGATTCGGACTGTATCCTCTAGCAGAGGGAGATCACACTTCGGAACCACACCATTGGACAGGTGAAGGTGCAATGGAAGCACCTTAGTCCATAGGAAGCGACCTGGGAATTGGAAAGCAATATGCGAGATTCATATCCAATTCTGTTCCATGGGAATTCTGAGGATGAAGAATAAATAACATTGAGGATGATGTTATGTTCTAAGGGGGTGTGTATGTCACATGCCCCAATTTTGCAAAAATAATATTATCTTATTTGATTTTATTTAAGACATTATGTTAAATTTTATGCTAAGTTGTAATTGATGACTCAGCAGAGTCAAGGATATTGGATGTAATTCTGAATATTTTAATTATAAATAAATAAAAGTGGAGACAACAGCTTAGGAGAGCTGTTAAAAGAGTGTTTACTGGTCAAGTTGGTGGAGGAGACTGGGTGGAGAGAAAACAGACAAGTGGTTGCATCCTCAAACCTCTTCCAACTATTGCAGGTGGAAACCTCCCTACATTTGGGGTCATGATCCCCAAAGAAAGTGGGATCAGAGAAGGTGGCTCAATTAATGACAACTAACCAGAAGACCTAGGCAATATTTATAAAAATGCCCATTGAAGAGAGCTGAGGCTGCTCATTTTCTAGAGAAGTATTCATTCAAGTGAATGTACTTCAGACAAATTAAATGGTGAGGGAATTTGTGGAAAGAGTTTGAGGGGTTAAATGCAAAGTGATCTAGTGCAGTTTTTCAGCTGAAGGATCTTACTGCTGAGTGTAGAGTGATTACTGAGTCATTGGACTAGTCTATTGGTTTCTTGCTCCACCAATTCTTAGCCAAGGAGACCAGGAACAGGCTCGAGGGTCCTGAGGAGATGTTGTTTGAGCACTCTCCAGGAGTTGGTAGGGAGGAATGGCCTCCTAACGCTATTGTTGTCCAGCTTAATCAGGTTCTATAGTTTTTTTGTTTTACTATGTTAGATGGTTAAATGTGAATCTAACTGATTAATGAATATCAAATTTTAGTTATGAACTGTTAGAGTTAGTAATATTTTAGTATATTGAAATAATGAATCTGAAATAGATGAAAAATAATTCTAACCTATGTTTTTCCACATCTGGAAGGACCAGACTGTACTCCAACACAGGCAAAGTATTTAAATTAGATGAAGGAAATGAGAAGAAACTGAAAATGAATAGATGTAAAATTCATTTCATAATAACAAAGTAATGTATTGCAGTATTTAGGTTGTTATCAAAAGGACCAATAACCTGATTACCTATGTTCTTTGCTTATGTAAATGTGTTGTTAATGAAATAGCAGTATTCCATTACAGATAGAAGATGTATTATGTTAAGGGAATACACTAGTAGTTAATATGTCATGTTTATACTTAGTATATTATACTTTTATTTTCAAATTAAAATATGCAGGAAGATAAACAGTGTGTTATATATTTATTTTCCTTATGCTTATTTGATAACCAGTTGCTTATGCAGTAAAAAGAATATAGTTAAAACTACCTTGTTTGCATTCAAGTTCATTAAAGATATAACTATTATTCATATAGCTTAATCACTAATAATAGTAACTACACTAAGTCTAAAATTACTACTAATCAAGTAGTGTAATACTAAGTATTTAAAATAACTAATTTTTAAAAGAACAAACTAAGTACAGAGTTTCTGTACATCTTACCCAAGAATTCTAATAAACCCTAACTGTAATTTATTACATAAAACAAACAGAATATGATTATAATTTAATAAATGAAATACATATCCATGTAAGAACTGATTTTGAAATTATCGACGACAGGTCATACCTGCAAAAGAAAACTATAGGATCAAAACCCTAGTCTAAAAATACTTTTGGTTCTAATCAAAGCAACCAAGTTATAATCCATTGGTTGGATAATTATATACCAGCATAAACAAATAAACGGTTACTGACTAGTCACAGTCCTTATAACCAATAAATGAATAGAATACAAATTTAAGAAATCCCATTATACACTAATAATAATAGAATATTTGTTTTACAAGTAGCAGAGCTCACTTAACAAAATTAAAAGAATTCTTTAACCATGGTTTCATTCGAATAAAACCCTAGCTCATAATTCTGAGCAAATAACAAAATTTATAAATTATATCATGACTGAATGACAGTCCAAAAACCATTAACAATAGTCTAATGCAAAAAATAAATAGTATATATTTATTACACAGTCGAATAGGGTAATAACCCTAAGTACACAGAGTCATATAAATAACATTAAGGTAAACTGAGTCCGAGCTCAAAGGGAAACCCTTATGTTTTCAAAAGAAACTGTGTATTGTGTGGCAGGCCAAAAAGGCTTAAACTTAAACAAAATACAAAAACCAGCTTAAAAGCTAGTGCACCCATGTCGTAACATAGGGTTTCATTAAATGAACACTATCAAAATTTATATTTACAGCAAGGTAAAATCCTTTCTTTTAACCAATAAGAGATCTTTACAAGCCATGGCATTGTGTCAGAGTCACCCTGCTGAAAGTAAGGGTTTAAAATAAAAAACCAAAACTAGTAAATTGAAGAACAACAACCCAAGACTGGGTAACCACCATGCTGTAACTTCTTTCCAACTGGAAACTTCCCCTAAGGTCTGAACAAGCAGGGAGAACCATTTTGTAACTGGGGCTTACCCGTATACTGAATTTCGGTCCCTTTGAGAGGTGATTCCTGTCCTTTTCTTGTTAAGGAAAACTATCCCTGCAAAATGGAAACCAAAGTTTAATTAAAAACTTGTTATAGAATTGAAGACTATAAATAAAATCTAGTAATAAACTCTAAAACATTTACATCACCTGTAAGTGGAGATTATGGAACCATGAAGGAACAACAGCACTGTAACCAGTATAATGAGAAGCCAAAATCTCATAATCACAGGTGACAGAGATGACGAGGGTTCATGATGCAAGCTACATTATCAACAGGAGCAAGAGAAAACCTGGAAATGACCACGAAAGAATTCAACACCAGATAGATGACACCAATAGAGCTACACTACCTCATGACAATTCAAGGTAAGTAAGAAGAAAAATGAATGAGAGATGTATGTCTCTCCAACCACCACACTTAAGTGGTAGTGTTCCATTCCACAAACAATGAAGCTGGAGCTAAAGACAGGCATGCCATCATGGCCACAACAAACCAAAAGTAATAGAGACCAAACCCTCAGCAAAACAATGAAGAGCTAGGGTTGCAGCGAAGACTTTTAAATCATGTAATGCATGGTGAGGAAGGTTTCACGTGCCCCCTTAAATTATCAGTCACCAAGTGGGTTGAGTTATATAGTCCGCAGGGTGCTGGCAAGACCAAATCATTGTTAATAATCTCCTCATTGATCAACAACAATATCATTATACACGAAGTTCAAAGATAATATATATATCATTAATAATCATCGTTCAATAATGCTGGAGTATTTAGAACTTAGGGTATCAATAAACTTTTGGTGATTTTAAAAATCGTGAACATATCTTAATAATAAACCCAAGCTTACATGGTATCAAATAAATTGGTACTGTAATCAATGGAAATTATCAAATGAATTAATACAACTAAGAGGAGATCCCTAGTAGGGTATGAACTTGTAAGTGCAAGTAATAGAGTTTCATAATAATCATTGATTCTATTATTATAGTGATGAACTATGTTTTAGATTTAATCCATATAAAAACTCTAATGACAATGAATTAGCTCATAATTCAACATTAGATATATTTAAAGTATTTTCTTCACTCTAGAATAGGTTCTTAAGAAGTATATAATATTAGAGTAACTTCGAGAGAAGTCATAATCCGTATTTCTTCATGAGTAAATAAAGCTCAAAATGATTTCATTTAAGGTTGTTAGTCATAATAGTCAAAGACAATGAAATCATCTAAGTATACTAGTGGTATAACACTTATTTAAAAAATAATTAAGATGATATCGTATTATCATCACATTATTAAGACATGAAGAAGTTGGAAAAATAGAAGTCACTTAATGATGACAATTATACTTTTGGACGACTGTAAATGCAATGTAGTGTAATCTAATAACTTCCTCCGCCAAGCTACTTAAAGATAAGTCAAGAGTTCTGTGTAACATATTTCGCATAGGGCCTTAGGTCTGTTTCTTAACTTAAACAGTCTTGAAAATTTATATCGACAATAGTAATAAACTATTTTTACAATGAGAGTGTTAATATACTAAATCTTGGACTCTATTAAGGACTGGATTAGCTTAAAGTAATGATGGGAAGCAGTTATCTAACTGCAACTGTAAACATTTTATGTTATCTCAAAATTTTAAATTTTTGTGAAAATTTGGGGTTTTGACAATAACCTCCTCCCATTTGACCCATGTAGGGATGTACAGAAGCATTGTGATGTGGGGTACCTTGATTATGAGGTGCTACAAAGCCATAATTAGAATATTAAGCGGGTTTTTGATACCTTTACCCATAGGAGTGGTAGTTTTGTCCATACTGCAATCCATAAGAATGTCCATGAGAAGCTCCATAAAGTGTTCCATGGGATGTACCATGAGAAGGTCCATGTGTTGGTATATGGGGAGCTCCACGAGGTGGAACATGAGACTATCTAGAAATAGGTACATGACCTATTGACACAACATGAGGTACTCGGCTTTGAGATACACCGTGTTAGCAGTTGCAGAATGAACATGGCTAATAGCAACATTCCAACCTGAAGGCCCACATGAATTAGGGGGAGGATGAGTCGTTAAAAATGCATTCAAAGGAATGGGGTTCGAGGACAAAGGTACATGTGAAGGAATGTAAGTGGTGTTCCCAATGTTCACGGATATCGGTCCTGGTATCTTAATAGGATTACTAACACTAGGCCTAGGAGGAGCATGTGAAGATGCCTCCACCACAAGAATGGAAGGTGCAATGTGAGTAGTGCCCCCAAACTTCTCCATATGGAAAAGAGCAGGAGTGCCCCCAAGCGTAGTGCCAGGGTCAATTTCTGACTCGGCATTATATGCCGGATCGGGCTCAAGGATATCAAGTATGTCATATCTAACATTACTAGTACTTGTGGGTTCATAGTGAGTCTCATTGCCCAGAAACCAATACCGGCTACCTGTGAATGAGGGATCATAACCAGATCATGAAGGTTTTTCATGTAAAGGATCATATGTGCTAGTAGGATCTTCCTCCCCAACCTCATTAGGTGGAGAATACATCTCAGGAATCTCATCCTCATGATCTCCCATGGTGTGTGAATCAAAGTGAGAAGTAGTCCACCTGGACTATCTGGTTCTCTCTCCCAAAGGAGGAGGAGATGTGGAAGGCAGAAGTCCTTCTAAACGATGAGAATGGCGGGGTTCCACGCCTGAATCCATAATGACTCAAAAAATAAAAAGACTCGATCTAATTATGCAAACCCTAGGCAAACTAGCGTGCACAAAGCATACACCTAAAAATGTAAAGCCAAATCATAAGCAAACCAAGGGTAGGATATGTGAGCTCCCGAATGAAGTAGGTATGTCTCACCTAAGAGAGGCTTGAGACTCCCATAAACAACAAGCGGAGGTTCGTAACCAATTATAGTGGCCCTCAGCTTCAACGCATATAGCGACTGTGCTGTCCGACCCCTACCTGGCCAAGATACCCACAAAATAACTTCTACAAATACCCCCTCGATAACCTAGGTAAGGAAACTAAGGTCACCTCCAAATATAATCAATTCTTAGGCAGACAGTTGCAAGCAGGATTGACCGTATGGGTAGGGTAACAAATCCCAAATCCTGAAAGCACAACTAGTACCCCAAGGGTGCACTAGATAATACCTCAAAGGCCCCCAGATACAAATACAATCCTGGAAATATCTCCGGTGCTAATCAATCATAATCAGGGGTCATCCCAATCATAATTGCTCACACTGCCTTGTGCTTAACTCCCTTATAAGAGGAGTATCCTAAGAAACACTAATTATATAAAGGATTTCACACTCTCACCTGGACAGATACCTAATTGTTTTGTTTAGTGGTCTTGGAAAATTAACTCACAATGAACTATTCCAAGACCCTAAAACCTAGTCTTGTTGGTGCACCCTAGAAAAGAAAAGAGTGTAATTCATTTTATTATGAGTTGATTTTAATTGGATTTATTACTAAAAGGGTAAATGGTCATGCAACTAATGATGTTATGACACAGCAAGAAGTAAAATGCACACCTAACAATCAATGCAAATGCACTGTGTTGAATGAAAAACAGGGTATTCTGCTACATGAAGTGCAAAATTTTTCCTTCAAATGTATATGCAATCATTCCTATATGAAAATATGACTAATATTCACCAAGCAAACCTAATGCAAGTACCATGCTAATGCAAAATGCAATGAATGCATAGCTATGCAAAAAGAAAAATGTTTTGTATTTTTTAATTAAATGAGATAAAAAGCAAAAATATGACTCTGCAACCCTTAGAATCAGCAACCACTCACAGAAAGCAGCCAACCAAAGTACTAAGGAAGAGAGACCTAATGCACTAATCTCAAAACAAAAAATAGAAAATGAAATGACAAGAACATTTTCAAAAACAAAGGGGAGATATAGACTCCAAAAAGCATCAAAGAAGATTCAAAAATCATCCAAACCCACTCAACAACACTTAATCTTCCCAAAAAAGCAAAAAATAAAGGCATTGTTGGGGTGCGCGCCTTACGGTCACTAGTTTTGGTAACTCCGCGGTTTTTGTGGAAGCTTGTAAGCGGAGTTGCGACTCAAAATAGTCTTAGGGGTGTCGGGGTTGAATAAAAGCCCTCTTTTTTGTAATTGTCCATAATTTTCGGGTGTAAGCCCATGATTTTGTAATAGTGCACTTGTATAATTAGGCACTCATGTAAATATGTCAAGGGTATCTAATGAAATGAGGATCATATGATGCGAATAAGTTAGATCTATTTTTGGGTTTTAAGGTGAAGTCCCAGCTGTGTGCATGGATGACCTCTACAGCTGTTGTTATAGTGGATTTCACCACTCTAGGTGAATCACACTTTGTATGGCCTTCCCCTGTCCCACTGCAGACTCCTTAGACCCTATGGACCACTTTTTGTCCTTTGATGTTTCCTTGATCATCCCTAAAAACACATGAAAAATGATATACGCAACTTTTAACCTTATAAGCGCATACATACGCGGGTTTGACCACTAAAACCGCGTACATTGGGATGTGTAAATAATCCAAATCCTTTTGGATTTTTCCTTGACATGGATCCGACTCATTTGACTCTTAGCCTTCCATATGCCTTGAGATCGCTCGGATTCGACCTTTCATTACCCCTTTGAAAAGCTATATAAGGAACCCCTTGGTACATTGAAGGTAGAAGAGAGAATTGATAGCAACGAAACTATAGTCCATTGATCCATAGGATTTCAACTTAGTGCTTTAAAATTTTGTTGTAAAAGAATGCGTGTAACAGGTTAATTAATGGAACAGCATTAACAGAAATTAAATGCTCAGAACAGGAATGAAAAACAATACTGATAAATAGATGCCAAGCAGAAAACACAAAAACAGAGTCATAAACAGAAGTTGATAATCGAGTTCACCCCCTCCACTGGGCTACATCTCCGGGTCCCTCTCCAATAGGAACCGATCCAATTAATGGCTTTAAAATGGTACATAAAGGTTCTAGAAAAACTTCAGCAACTGTAAAACAGAATGCTGGACAGAAAGTATTTAAGACTCCTCTCTCAAAGCTACAAACTGGACTTCAACAGACATAAGAAGCCAAGTTATAACTGAGCATAGTCGACTTCAAAAAAGAACATCACATGTACGGTTTTCATAGCAAAATTCTCTCTCCAAATTTCTCATCACAGAGAAACGTTGCACTGTCGTTTTCCCAAAAAACTCCTCTAATCGTTCCACTTTGTCCCAAAAACATTTTCCCCACTGAAGGGATTCCTCCTTTAATACTCATCTTGGCTGTTACAAATGAGCCAAAACGTCCAATAAAATGCGATTGTTCACATCCCATGCAATGCGGCCACAAGACTGTTCACCTTCTTCTCTCAAATGCCAACAGGTTGTTCATCTCTTGGCGTTAGAATCATGCGGCACCAAGATTCTGCAAATCCGTTTCCAAAATGCGCCCCACGCTAACCATTGCAATGTTTGAGTCGGAAGGTCTAGTCATTTTGGTTTTCACCGTTGCGGTTGTCAGAAGGCTTTCGAGCCCCGCCGTTGCGGAAGGAAGAAGGCTTTCGACCTCCAATCAAGTTTGTGCCCATTGTTGTGGCTGCCGGAAGGCTTTCGGCTTTCGATCCGTTAAATATTCCGTCATTGCGGCTACTGGAAGGCTTTTGGATTCCAATCTATTAAATATTTTGCCGTTGCGGCTGCCGAAAGGCTTTCGGCTTCCAATCCATTAAAGCTTCTGCCGTTGCGGCTGCCGGAAGGCTTTCGAGCCCCACCATTATGGAAGGAAGAAGGATTTCAGCTTCCACCATTGCGAAAAGGGAAAATCTTGCGACCACTGATCCTTGTATTTTTTTCCATCCGATTATCCCCGCGGATAGACTAGTCGTTGGCTGCCCACAATTGCGGAAGAAGATGCTCTTTCGTCCCCCGCTTTTGCGGAAGGAAATCCCTTCCGACCTCCGACGTTGTCAACAGACCATGAACCAATCATTAAACTGTTAACCATTAACTGTGCGGCTTCTTGAACCATGTACCATATTTTGGATCGTTAAAGAGGAATTGATCTGCCGGATCAATCCTCCCCATTGGAGAGCTTTTGGACCACCAAAAGCCTGAATTATTCTGCAAGTAAGTGAGGGTAAATTTCCCTCACTTTACCAATCTCCATCCATCTTGCTTTGCTAGGATGCATTCCTTTCAGCCCCACTCGAATGTACTCAGCATTCCCCCCTCGTGAAGTCCTTATATTTCGGTCTAGAATAACATCATCCTGCAACTTTCTCATATATTCAGGGGCCAAATCATCAATGGAAGGAATCTGTATGTTAATTTCCTCATCCATGATCATAGGAGGCTCATACAATTTGAGATTCTCAACATTGATAACTGAATAAATTTGCATGTATGGAGGTAAATTCAAGCGAAAAGAATTAGTGCCGATATTTTCCAAGATCTCAAAAGGACCATACCTGATAGGTTTAAGCTTTTTACCTTCACCTTTCATCCTTTCTTTGGTGATATGTAACCACACTCGGTCACCAACATGAAATTGATGATCAACTCGATGCTTGTCATGCCTGGCTTTGTACTTGGCCTGGCTCTTCTCCAACTGATCTTGAACTGCCTGCTGCACTGCTTGGATTCTCTAAATGAACTTTAAATCTTTATTTGAATCATGATGTCCATCCACTGCATCTTTGCCAAAAGATAATTCCATCGGTGTTTTTGGAGATAACCAAAACAAGTTTCAAAAGGAGATTTTTTTGTGGAAGAATGAACTGCATGATTGTAAGCATGCTGGATATACTGCAACTGCTCATCCCAAAGTTTAGGATGCTTACTACAATATCCTCTGAGCATTTGAACCACTGTTTTGTTCACTACCTATGTTTGCCCATCGGTCTGTGGATGAAAAGCTGTACTTTTCTTCAGTTTAGTGTCCATAAGCTCCCATAAAGTTGACCAGAATTTTCCCAAGAATTGGGAATCCCGATCAGATACAATAGACATGGGTAGCCCAAAATGTACCCAAACATTTTGAAAGAATAAAAGAGTTGTTTGTTCAACAGTGATCTGCTTGTTACATGGCATTAAGATACACATTTTGCTGAACCTATCCACAACAACATATAGGTAATCATGCCCTTTTCTAGACATAGGTAGTCCTCCTACAAAGTCTATAGAAATGCTTTCCCAAGGATGAGAAGAAAATGGAAGAGGAGTGTACAAACCCAATTTCCTATTGCTAGGCTTACTTGTTGCACACATAACACAACCTCTTATATATTTAGCTACAGTTTCTTGCATTTGAGGCCAATAACAATGATTCTGCAATACAGACAATGTTTTGCTTACACCAAAATGTCCTACAATCAATGAACTATGTGCCTCTCGAATCACATGCACTCTTTCTTTCTCTGGAATACAGAGTTTACCAAGATGATACAAGAGCTGTTCATGCACAAAATAGTTATCTTCCTGTTTACCATGTATTAGTGATGCATATACTTTCTTAAAATCTTTATCTTCTACAAACTGTTCAATATAACTTTCATGTGTTAATGAACTGTTCTGAAGAATGATTGAAGCATTCATAGGTGGCCTTGATAACATGTCTGCTACTTTATTATGAATTCCTTTTTTGTACTTAATTATGAGATGAAACTATTGTAAGAACCCCATCCATCTTAAATGCCTACTTTGTTGTATTTTAGTTTGAGATTGTAAATATTGAAGTGGCTGATGATCAGTATGTATGACTGCCTCTTTTCCCATGATATAATGTTTCCACTTCTTCACACTCTATACTAAAGCATACAATTCTTTGTCATAGGTCGGATAGTTACTTACCGCAGTAGAGAATGTTTCTGAATGGTAACAGACTGGCTTCCTTCCTTGCATCAAAACTGCTCCCATGGCAAACCCACTAGCATCGGTTTCGATCTCAAATGGCTACTGCAAATCTGGCAATCTCAGAACTGGTGCTGTGCTAATCTTTTCCTTCAAAGTGTCGAAGGATCTCTGATGCTTGCCTCCCCACTGGAAAATTTCTTTAATGCTTGTCAACGCATGTAAAGGAGTGGCAATGGAAGGAAACCCAGAAATGAATTTCCTCCAATACTGAACCGCACCTAGAAAACTTCTGATTTCAGTAACGGTGTTAGGCCGTGGCCAGTTTGCAATGACAGCAACCTTGGTTGGGTCCACTCGCAGGTGGCCTCCACCAATAATGTGGCCTAGATATACTAAAGAAGTTTTAGCAAATTCACATTTAGACATTTTACATAAAGCTTTTCCTTTCTCAGTACATCTAAAAAAAATTTCACATGTACAACATGCTCTTCCCAAGTGTTTCTAAACACAAAGATATCATCTAGATACACAATTACAAAATCATCAATGAATGAACGAAAGACATCATTCATGACCCGCATGAAAGTAGCAGGTGTGTTACATAGCCCGAAAGGCATTACAAGCCATTCATACAAACACTGTTTTGTTTTAAAAGTTGTTTTCCAAGCATCATGCTCAGTAACACGGATTTGATGATACCCACTACGCAGATCCAATTTTGTAAAGTAAGTTGCATGTTTCAACTGATCAAACAAATCATCAATACGAGGAAGAGGATACCTGTTTTTAATGGTGATTTTGTTAAGGGCCCTGTAGTCGATACACATCCTCCACGACCCATCTGTCACATCCCCATCCCTCGGACCGGCGAAAAGGACGCGACGAACACCACAAGCAACTGGGCAAATAGCCCCATGAACATAAACAGGAAAAATGCTGATATTAAAACTTAAACAACATGCATAACAAGATGCATAACCCATCATAAAAAATTCATAAACATACAAGAGTACATAATCACTCGACAATTCAGCGGAAGCAACACACATTCCAGCATTTAACATGTTCATCATAGTTCATTTGACATCAATATAATTGCAGAGATGGGATAGTCAGTAGCACTTATATTTTGATGAAGAACTCGCCCCACAACCAACTACGTCGCTGCAATGTTCCACCCAACCATACGCCAGCTTGCTCATCAATCTCTCAGCAATGCTGCCACCCTCGAGCTGGGCATGATTCCTCCAAGGATAAGGGTCAATGTAGGCTTACACATAACCAAGGGGATACAATCAGCAAACCAAACACAGCTGGTTTTGACGGGCCTTCAACAATTGGTCAAGCCAGCACAGTCCGAATACCAACCACTGCACACCTGCAGCAAAACAATCCCTTCACAGTCCTGTGAAGAAAGAAAAACAACTGGTGACAGTCCCAAATGAAAGGTGAGACATAGCTCAAGCCTACAAGGAAACTCAAAGTTGTTCTTGGCCCTAACGTGGCCAAAACAACTCAGCTACAACCCAAAACTAGGGTACTCCAGTAGCCCCAAACACACAATGGATGATAGCAGCAATCCACAGTCCCAAAACAGGGAAATTCATATAACAGATTGGAAATCAATAGCCCACAGCACACACAATTCCTCCAGGTAACGACTGGAAACTTACACAGTCTCAAAACAAAGGAGAAGCCAACTCCCAGCATGGGCAAAGGAGAACACAGCCCATAGATTGGCAATCCACAGTGGCCCAAAATGAATTTGGATGCCACAGCCAACAAAACACAGGGAAGACAACAGTCCCAAAACAAAATCAGCGAGCACGGCTCACAACATGGAAAATGGCTCCAACGGTCTGTGCATGAGAGAAACTTGCACAGGACCCCAAAACACAGAGGAAAACATATGCACGGGCCACAAATCAGTAAGGAAACTTACACATAGTTCCTGAGTGTAGAAATGGCTCTTGCACCCGAAAATCCTGAGTGACAGCCACGATTTCACTCGTTCCCTGTGTGAGGAAAAATCAACGCAGAGATCCCGTGCGTGAAGAGAGAGCAGAACGTCTCTCTGTGTGAGGATCCCAGCCTGTGCATGAGGAGAAAGAGCTTCGCCTATGCGTATGAATCAACCAGCCCTCGAGAGGAGGAACGAGAAGACCACCATCGTGAAGGTTGAAGACCAGGCGTAAGAGCAACAGACCATAGTTGTGAAAATTGGAAACGTGGGAGAGAAAAGTGAAGGCAGTCATGGGTGGAGTGGGCATGTGGCCAAGGGACTGATAGTCCTGCCACCCCACTCCCAAAGACCATAACTGCCCCAACCACTAGCAGCCATAACTCTTTAGCTACCCAACAAAACATTAAATAGGTTGGAAGAGGTTGGTAAAACAAGAAAAGGTGGCAAAACATGGGTTTTTCCCCCATAACAAAGGTTTGACATCCCCCACCCCTTATCCTTTGGAACCATGCCCTTTTCATTCAACATTGCACTGCCATAGCTGGTTGTGGTTTTAGTTTTAATTGATTTGCGTATTTACATGATGCCGAATTATAATGTGCCAAATGGCATGATAAACCATCGGCAACTATCCCCATTGCCGAAACACACACACAACCAAATCAATGGTGGGGCTTTTTCCTTGAGCTCCTCACCATGATTAATTACATTTTATACATCATGCAAACGGGGTCAAAACTGGGTACATTACACCATCCTTCTTTGGAACCAAGACTATAGGAGAGCCGCAAGGAGAAGTGCTGGGCCGGATGACCCCTTTCTCAATCAGCTCCTAAACCTTCTTCTTGATTTCCTCGTTCTGCATTATAGACATCTGGTACATGGCTATGTTCAGGAGTGGCACATCCTGCTGCAAATGTATCTCATGCTCAGAAATCATCATACTCAGAAATGATGTCAATCAGTTTAGATTTATGCTTAGGGTCACATTCTTCAAAAGATTTAGAGACTTCATCATTTTTCATCTTAACCATCATCAACACAAAATTCTTACTAGAATTTACCAACCTCTTTATTTGTCCTACAGAGACTATTGCTAGATTGGTTTTCGTCTTATGTGCTCATACAATATATTCCATACCTTCTTTAAAAAGATGATACTTATTCTGCTCTCTATAAAAGACTGCTTTCCGGTCATACAAATATGGACTCCCAAGTACAATTCCACAAATGTCAAGTGGTACTACATCTAATTCTACCTCATCCCTAAACTTTTCAGTAATTGCAAATTTTAATACACATTTCCTTGTAACTTGCAATCGTGTATCATTAGTAACCCAACCTAGTGGATAGGGCTTTTCATGAGGCACAATAACTAAATGCAACTTCTTAACCACTTCTTCCGATATCAGATTTACTTGTGAACCACTATGAAACAATGTATCAATATTTGTGTGATTTGCAATGACACAAACATGAAACAGTGCACTTCTATCTTTATCATTTTGCTTAGAAATAGATGGCAGACTTGTACTTGCACTAGAACTTTATGGTACATCAATGGGAAGTGAGATACTTTTATCCTTACCTTGGATTCCGATAGCTGTAACCTTTGTTTCATCACCTGAGTCAGATCCCGAGTCTTGAATAACGGCTGCAGTAGCTTTGGCTTTTCCTTTATCTTTGTTTCCTCCGTACTTCTTTGGCCTTAACTCCGGATGAAGTTTCCAACACTTAGAGACATCATGTCCCTTCTGACAGTGCGAACATGTAGGCTTTTCACCTTCTTTCTTAATAGTAGCCATCTTCTTTTTCCCCTTATCTTGACCTTTCGATTTGCTGTCAAATTTAAATGACTTCTTCACAAAAGTATCATTAGCATGCTTACCCTTGGCTTCTAAATGGGTAGCTTGAACACATACATCATCCAAATTACTGGGGTTAAACATCACCAAAGTATGCTTCAAATAAGAATGCATGCCACCAATGTACTTAAGAAGAGTTTCTTGTGTATCTAACGAAACATTCAATGCAATAGCCCTCTTTCTGAATTCATGAGTGTAGTCTTGAATGCTTTGTCCTTTAGATTGTCTAAACATTTGCCAATTCATGGTTAATTGTTGCATGTGACCTAAAGGATAAAATTGCTTTCTTAATACTTCAATGAATTCATTCCAAACTGAGATAATTTTACCATTCTTTCGAAGATATTGCTGAATCTTGCTCTCCCACCAAGTAAGAGCCATTCCACTCATTCTCAAAGTGGCCAATTGAATCCTGGAAGGGTCATAATTAATGCCCTGCACCCTGCAATATACTTCAAGCTACTTGATCCAATTGTCTAATTTTTCAGCATCTACATCTCCATTATAAATAGGTAATTCAAATTTGACATCCAATTTGAAATAAGGCATATTAGGACTTGAATTATTTGAATGAGAAGTATGAGAAGAAGAAAAAGTCTGTTTAGTATCAGGAGGATCACCATCACCTCCTACTCCTTTACCCTTTTCTTATGGATTCACTTCTGTATCTCTGGATGAAGATCCTTCTTCTTTCTTCTTCCTTTCTGCTCGCTCATTGAGTAGAATTTCCATCATGGCTTTCATGCTCATAAAAGCGTCTAGAAACTCAGTTTCAGAAATGACAGGTTTTTCCCGTTCAGTATGTCCTTATTCTTCCCCTCGTGGAGAAGACATGGTTCTTAAGAATGTTTTCCTGGATCCAATCTCAGGATATCCTTCAACTAATTCTCCTTCACCAAGCTTCAACCTAGACCTTGTAAGCATTCACAAACTTGCACAACAGTCAACCAGCTCTAATACCAAATATGATCCGTAGGATCTCAACTTAGTGCTTTAAAAGTTTGTTGTAAAAGAATGCGTGTAACAGGTTAATTAATGGAACAGCATTAACAGAAATTAAATGCTCAGAACAGGAATGAAAAACAAGACTGATAAACAGATGCCAAGCAGAAAACACAAAAATAGAGTCATAAACAGAAGTTGATAACGGAGTTCACGCCCTCCACTGGGCTACGTCTCCGGGTCCCTCTCCAATAGGAACCGATCCAATTAATGGCTTTAAAATGGTACAGAAAGGTTCTGGAACAACTTCAGCAACTGTAAAACAAAATGCTGGACAGAAAGTCTTTAAGACTCCTCTCTGAGAGCTACAAACTAGAATTCAACAGACACAAGAAGCCAAGTTATAACTAAGGATATTCGACTTCAAAAAGGAACATCACATGTACGGTTTTCACAGCAAAATGCTCTCTCCAAATTTCTCATCACAGAGAAACGTTGCACTGTCGTTCTCCCCAAAAACTCCTCTAATCGTTCCACTATGTCCTGAACTTTTTTTCCCCACTGAATGGATTCCTCCTTTAATACTCATCTTGGCCGTTGCAAATGAGCCAAAACGTCCAAGAAAACACGACTATTCACATCCCATGCAATGCGGCCACAAGACTATTCACCTTCTTCTCTCAAATGCCAACAGGATGTTCATCTCCTGGAATTACAATCACGCGGCATCAAGATTCTGCAAATCCGTTTCCAAAATGCGCCCCGTGCTAACCATTGCAATGTTTGAGTCGGAAGGTTTAGTCATTTTGGTTTTCACCGTTGCGACTGCCGAAAGGCTTTCGAGCCCCGCCGTTGCGGAAGGAAGAAGGCTTTCGACCTTCGATCAAGTTTGTGCCCATCATTGCGGCTGCTGGAAGGCTTTCGGCTTCCGATCTGTTAAAGCTTCCGCTGTTGTGGCTGCTGGAAGGATTTCGGCTTCCGATCCGTTAAAGCTTCCACCGTTGCGGCTGCCGAAAGGCTTTCGGCTTTCGATCTGTTAAAGCTTCCGCCGTTGTGGCTTCCAGAAGGCTTTCGAGCCCCGCCATTGTGGAAGGAAGAAGGCTTTTGGCTTCCGCCATTGCGGAAAGGGGAAAGCTTGTGACCGCCAATCCTTGTATTTTTTTTCCATCCGATTATCCCCGCGGACAAACTAGTCGTTGGCCGCCCACAGTTGCGAAAGAAGATGCTCTTCCATCCCCCGCTTTTGCGGAAGGAAATCCCTTCCAACCTCCAACGTTGTCAACAGACCATGAACCAATCATTAAACTGTTAACCATTAACTATGCGGCTTCTTGAACCATGTACCATATTTTGGATCGTTAAAGAGGAATTGATCCGCTGGATCATCCATTGTTGTCGGAACTTATCCTTGAGTCTGCATCCCTTTGTCCCTTGGAGCACTTTTGTGTTCTTACCAAGCTTTCCTTTTGATTGTGAGCTTGCTATTGAGAGATGGAGGATTGAAGTGTTGGAGGCCCAAGTGGGGGATTCAATTTCTCCAATTCACAGACGTGTCGTCAGAGGTTGTATCTTGTAATCTCTGATTTATATTAATAGAAATATCTTTTCCTGTCCAATGATGTGTATTTGAATGAATATTTTATCCATGGGATTATGTCAAATGCTTTTACATTATTGATTATATATGCTAGAATAGATCTAACACCATGATATATAGAATGCTTGTATTGTTTACTTGTTGTTGAGGAAGTAATATAGCATTATCAAGCTGAAGATTGGAAAGCTCAACGAGGATCTACTTCAACCATCCGAAATAAGGTACGAGGTCTAATCCTTTATTGTTAGACATTTAATTTCTATTGCATATTGGGAAAGATTGATTTCTGGAGTCAAGCTGTCTATTGTGGTACCCCAAGCCATAGGAATTTCTCTCCGTAACAGAATTGGTGACTTCGCTGGGGAGTTCCTAGTAGTTGTCCTTTGGGGGTTGTTTTCTCGGCATTCAATGTATTTGAATTGCTATTTCTCTCTTGTTTCTATGTTGGGTCTGGGGGCATGTATGCCTGGTAGAGTCCTATTGGTGTGAATTTTGTCTCAGCCTATCTATTTGCCTTCATTTTATGCACATTTTCTTCCTATACACATGTTTTTGATTTACAGTTGCGTATACACGTGGTTTCCTCTGCGATTTCCACGTATACACGCGGGTTTACTGCGAACAGTCATGTATACCTTTGGTTTTGGATTTTTGTAGAAGATAATTGGTTGCTAGGTGAATCCTGTTAGTTGCTAAGTCTCCTTTGACACTGCCTGAGTCTATTTTGACCTCTGTTTCTGACCAGAAACGTTTTTTTTTAGCCTAAATTTTTTTTTTAGGAAAGTTCTTGTCATGGCATTTTCGATTTTTTGTTTGAGATTAGTGCATTAGAGTTCTTTTACCTTAGTGCTTTGCTGGAATGATGTTTGAGTGTGCTTGCAGAGTCTAGGGGTCGTAGAATCATTCTTTTGCTTTTTGTATCTCTTTTATTTTCAAAAAATCCAAAAACTTTTGCTTATCATCATGCATTGCATTTTGCACTTTGCATTGTACTTGCACTAGATAGATTTGCTTTGGAGTACTAGTTAGGACTTCATATAGGAAAATTTTCATTAATCATTTGAAGAAGAATTGTGCATTTCACATAGTAGCATACCCTGTTTTCATGGACACAATGCATTTCCATTGATTGTTAGGTGTGCATTTTACTTCCTGTTGCATCATAACACCACTAGTTGCACGACCATATCCTATGTTTGAGTAATAAAGCCAACTAAAATCAACACTAAATAAAATGAATTACACTCTTTTCTTCTCTAGGGTGCACCAACAAGATTAGGTTTTAGGATCTTGGAATAGTTCATTGTAAGTCAATTCTCCAAGATCACTAAACAACAACATCTAGGTGTCTGTCCAGGTGAGTGTGTGAAATCCTTGGTATAACCAGTGTTCTCAGGATCCTCCTCTCAAAAGGGAGTTAAGCACGAGGCAGTGTGAGCAGTTATTGATTGGGATGACCCCTAGTCATAACTTAGTAGCACCGGAGATATTTTCAGGATTGTATTCATATCTGGGGGCTCTTTCGAGAGTTTCAGGCTTTGCTACCCTGCCCATGCGGTCAATCCTGCCTGTGACTGTCCGCTTGAGCATTGAGTATATTGAGGTGACCTTAGTGGCCTTACCTAGGATATCGAGGGGGTACTTGTAGAGGTTATTCTACATGTGTCCCGGCCAGGTTGGGGTCAGACAGCACAGTCACTCTATGCGTTGAAGCTGAGGACCACAATAATTGGTTACATACCTCCGCTTGTTGTGTATGGGAGTCTCAAGCCTCTCCTAGGCGAGACATACCTGCTTCATTCAGGAGCTCACTTATCTAGCCCTTGCTTGCTTGCATTTGGCTTTAGATTTTATTAGTGATTACTCTATGCATGATAGTTGGCCTAAAGTTTACGTAAACAAAGAGTCTTTGCTATTTTTTGAGTCATTGTGGATTCGAGTGTGGTTCCACACCATTCTTGTCGTTTAGCAGGACTTCTGCCTTCTACTTCTCCTCCTCCTTTGGGAGAGAGACCTAGATAGTCTAGGTGGACTATGTCACACATTGATTCACACACCATGGGGGATTCTTCAAAAGGTATTCCTGAACCACCTCCTCCCATTCATGTAGACGATGGGGAATTTACACCGACTTATGATCCATTACCCGACTTAGCCGAGTTAGGTCCTGTGATTTTTGAGATAGGAGCCATACATGATAGACCTACTCACTCTAGGGTTGATTCCCCATTGACGCGTTACCAGTATGGCATGCCGAAGGACGCCGAGACTCATTTCGAACCTGCCACTACTAGCTACGGTAGTTATGCTATGTCTGTTTTCCCTATACACGATTTGACATTTCATGTCAAATCCGATTTTGATCCTAGCACTATGCCTGGGGGCACTCTCATTCCTTACCATGCAGAGAGGTTTGGGAGCACTAGTCACACTGCACCTTCCATCCTAGTGGTGGAATATACATCATATCTCCCTCCTAGGTCTAGGGTTAGCGATCTGATTAGGATACCAGATCCGAGATGAGTGACGATAGGCGGTAATACATATCTTATTACTCAGATTCCTTCATCCACGACCCCTAGTTCTTCAAATGTACATCCTCCACCTTATTCACGTGGTCCTTCGAGCCGATATATGGCTACGAGTCAGGTCCATACTGCGGTTACTAGACCAGTTGTGTCTCAAGCCCACATACCACCCGCTACATCAGGAGGGTATGTTCATGCTTCTAGAGGTCATCTTGCTACTTCCGGGGCTTATATCCCTACTTTCGGAGCATATATTCCTACCTACGGAGTGTCTCATGGGGCATCACATGCGATGACCTATGGACCTTATCATGGGACGCAGTATGGACAGGTTTCTTCACCTTATGGAGGCGAGTACCAACAACCTACTTACTCTCCTAATTATGGCTTTGTAGCTCCTACTAGCCAACGTCCACCATACTATGGTACTTCCATGCCACCCTATACGGGTCAGATAGGAGGAGGACACTATGGCCAAGGCCATGGTGGTCATCAACCCTATATGAATCAGGGAGCGGTCCATCGAGCTCATCATCCTAGGCTCCCTTTCCTCGTGATGCTTAATCTTCCTGACTTATCAAGACTTACGAACGATCCTGTGGCTCATGACCCGTCTTGGCCGACTATCCCTACCAAGTTTCCTTTGGACATACCTAAGTTCAAAGGAAAACTGGGAGAGGATCCAAGCAAACACATTAATACGTTTCACCTATGGAGCTCTTCGAATTTGTTACATCAGGACTCAGTCCATTTGAGACTATTTCAACGCACCCTCATAGGGCATACTACGAAATGGTATATAGAGTTACCTAGGGGCGCTTTTACTTTGTTCGACGACCTTGCGATGACTTTTCTTAATCACCTCCAGCTACCAGTGTGCTATGACGTCGGTACTGAACTCTTGTCGACATTTCAGCAAGATAAAGCCACCCATATTTCTAATCATATTCAAGAGTGCCATAGATAGAAGAGATTAATTAAAGCTTTTATACCGTCAGAGTTCCTTCTCGAGTGGTTCCTCAAGTCGTTATTGCCGTATATAGTGAAGGATGTTTCCACATCCGGAGTACAGAATGAGGAACAAGCGATCTTTAGGGTGCAGGAACTGGACTTGATCTATGCTCAGTCTGGTTTGTTGTATGAGATTATTCCCAACGTTCCTCATTCCAGTTTCGATCCCAAAGTCAAACCTGGACCACATGTCGATGGCATTGTGGGTTGTGCAAGTGCGAAACCTGCGGATTCGGTTGCAAAACAAGCTAGTAAATTGTCAATCAACCAATCTGCTTCAGGACAAGCTATGGCTTCATCTCAACCTGCCCAAACGGCGAATGTACTCTCTGTGCAATCTTCGGACCAGAAGGGTAACCAGCAGCCCAGACGGAATAGAAAGAAGGGTAAAAATAATAATCGAAAGGGCAGGAATAAGAATGAGAATGCTAACAATAATGACAAGAACGGTAGAAATGTTGGGGGGGACAAGCAAGTGAAATGTAAGGTTAAATTCCCTTCCAAGCTTTGTAAGGATGATCACCTCACTTACTTGTGCCCTCGGATTGATGAAGCTTCGATATTCTTAGCACAAGGCCCAGCTGTGCTAACGAACCCTTTACCGCATAACTAGAATATGAACTCGAAGTCCCATGACCAGTCTAGTGATGATGATCCACTAGAGGGTAGTGGTCATGGGTGCATTAACATGGTCCATACTGCCAAGGTTGTGACTCATGCAAAAGACTATAGTTCGTCACAACCCAACCTAGGCAAAGAACCTGATCCACCAGGAACTCCTTTGCGCATTGAGAAACATGTGGATAAACTTGAGGCTGCACCTTGCATTCCTAAGGGAGTCCTTAAGTGCTCGGGGCATAATCCAAATGCTTGAATTGCCTAGAATTATTTAGTTGTTGAGGATTTGGGCCATACTCCTTGTGCGATGTCTACATTGGAAGTGCTTCAGAGTTGTCGTTCGCAAAGGAAGGCATTGTTATCTGCTCTTGGTGTGAATGATGATGATTCTTCCTCTGTGATCAAATTTGAAACTGCAGGACATCATCCTCACTTTCCCTACTATGTGTCTCTTTTGGTGCACATAGAATGTCTTTGTATGACCGTCAAACGTACTGTGATTGACGAGGGCGTTGTTGCTTTTGTGATGTCTTTGGCCTGTTGGAAGGGTCTCGGTTCTCCTGAGCTCTCGAAATCAGTGACTATGTTAACTTCTTTTGATGGGAGATCTTTTAGGCCGCACGGTATCCTTCCTTCCCTTAAATTCCATTTGGGGGGAAAGACCATTGCGATAGAGGTTGAGGTGGTTGATGCGCCCCTTGACTATAATCTCCTGCTGGGTAGGAACTGGATGTATAGTATGCAAGCCATTGCTTCTTCCGTGTTCCGCGTTGTATTATTTCCACATAACAGGAAGATTGTAACGATTGATCAAATGACATTCAAGAATCCGTCTATTACTGCATCTTTGGGAGCTTCAATCCCGATCGTTGAGCACTCTCAGCAGGAAACTGGGAGTGTGGGTGTAGGCATGTATCCATCCCTCATGGGAAGCTTTAGTTGTCCTGCATCGATCCTCATTATAGGATCTTGTTCCGATGAGGCTTCGACATCTACGACCTCGGTGTATTTTCGCATGACCCATATGGAAGATCCTTGGATTCTTCCTTCACCGAGTACTTCGAGTGAGCCTGTTGAGACGAGTGCACTATTTCCTGCATCCATGATAGCTTATCAAGCTAATCTCCAGAGTGTTGCAAAGCCTCGTTCTTCCTTTTCGCGGACAGAGGAGGAAGACCCCTATGTGCTGCCGGCATGGACAGTACAGTCTTCTCATGCCCACAACTACCTTGATACGGTTTTCCCTTCAGATGAAGTGATTATCGAGGCTATGTCAGGAGTTGAGCCACCATGGGAGGAACTTCATCATATATCATACTTTCTTCCAGATCTTGACCATTTGGAGCATGAGGATTATAGGGATATTCTTAGTCAGAAAGTTGGTAGGCCTATGGTTCCATTAAGCTCTCCTGGTCCGATGGCTGATGGAAACATGGATAACATATCGTCAACGATTCCTATCAACATTTCTCGCAATCCTGGCACAATAGAGAATGTCTACATTGGGGCGGATTGTTCCCATGCTGAGATTCTGGAATATACCGAGCTATTCAAGGAATTCCATGATATTTTTACTTGGTATTACAACGAGATGCCAGGTATTGACCCTCGAATTGTCGAACATGAGATTAATACTTACCCCAATGCTAAGCCTGTTCGACAGCGTTTACGCACCATGAATCCTAGGAAAGCACCCGCCATTAAGGCAGAGATAGAGAAGCTGTTGAAAGTCAGTTTCATCTATCCCGTTCCCTTAACGGAGTGGGTTTCAAAACCCGTTCCGGTGGATAATAAGCACGGAGCGATCCGCATATGCACTGATTTCCATGATTTGAATTGCACCTGTCCTAAGGATAACCTCCCCACACCATTTATAGATCAGATTTTGGATGAGTGTGCGGGTAGCGAGGTGTTCTCCTTCAGATTTTTCGGGTATAATCAGATACAGATTAAACCTGAGGACCAACACAATACTGCATTTATTTGTCCTTGGGGAATGTTTGCATATCAGAAAATGCCTTTCGGCCTTAAAAACACCGAAGCTACGTTTTAGCGGGTGATGACCTTGATCTTCCACGATCTCAAGTCTATTATTGAAGTATTTTTGGATGACCTCACTGCTCATTCTTGTATGAGAATGCATCATCCCTATCACTTGAGATTGGTATTCGAAATATGACGGCACTATTCAGTTAGATTGAATCCTCATAAGTGCATATTTTGCGTGAAGTCAGGTCATTTGTTAGGATTCATCGTTTCGAAGGAGGGTATAAGAGTCGACCCTTTGAAGGTTGAGGAAATACTTTAGTTGTCTCCCCCGAGGAATATTCGTCATCTTCAGTGTTTGCAAGGCATGGAAAACTTCTTACGAAGATTTGTTGTCAACTTTTCCAATTTGACTGGAGGCTTTATGCGTCTCTTGAAGAAGGACACTCCCTTTGAATGGGATGAGCGAGCCCAGGAGTCCTTCGATGCACTCAAGCGAGCCCTAGCATCAGCCCTGGTGATTAGTCCTACGGATTATAGCCGTGATTTCTTACTATATGTGGCCGCGTCTTTAGAGATGATTGGTATGGTTTTGGTTCAAGAGGATGAGGAGCTCCAAGAGCATGTCATATATTATTTGAACCGAAACCTTATTGACGCAGAGATTCATTATTCTCATGTCGAGAAGCTTGCTTTAGCTACCGTACATGCAGTTCAACATTTGAGACATTATATTCTCCTTTTCCAGACCTTGGTTGTGGCCCATGTCAATTTGTTTCAGTTCATCCTCACACGAAGGATGATTGGGGGAAATTTTAATAAATGGATTGTCATTCTGCATGAATTTGATCTCGAGTTTGTTTCGGCAAAATCGAAGAAGTCTTTAGTATTTGTAGAGCTCATATCAGACTTTTCGAGTGAGACCAAGGAGTTGGTATGTGAATATACATTTGTTGATGAACACATCTTCTTAATCTCTACGTTAGACCCATTGTACGGGGATTTCATAGTATATCTGTAAACACAGAGGACCCCTACTCACCTCTTGCGAGATGAACGATGACGATTACGTCACGTCTCTAAGAACTACCTTATAGTGGACAATAATTTGTACCGCCGTGGGGTAGATTCCAATTTACGATGTTGTTTAACTCATGACGAGGTTGAGGTTGTGCTGAATGACTGCCATGGAGGGGCATGTGGTGGTCATTTATCTGGGCTTTCTACAGCTCAAAATATTTTGAGAGTGGGTTATTTATGGCCGTCGATATTTAAAGATTGTGTTTATGCGGTCAAGAGGTGCCACCCTTGCCAGGTGTTCACACGTAATATGTGCTCGAAACCTGCCTCGTTACATCCCATTATCACTGCCGGTCCCTTCACTAAGTGGGGGCTCGATTTTATGGATTGCAACCCAGCTTTGGCTGGGGGGCACCATCACATTATAGTAGTTGTTGATTACTTCATGAAATGGGCTGAGGCTATGCCTACAGTAAAATCCGACGGTGAGATAGCCGCTCATTACTCGGTTTGGGATTCCGAAAGAGCTTGTCACTGACCATGGCTCGCACTTTCAGAACCGTATGATGGAAGAGTTGGCATCCAAGTTAGGGTATAAGCAAGAGCACTCCTCTTCTTACTACCCCCAAGCGAATGGACAAGTAGAGGCAGTGAATAAATCACTCAAATCCATTCTCAAACGAACCATCGCACAAAGCAAGACTAATTGGCACATTATGTTATATCCTGCTTTGTGGTCATATCGAACCGCAGTTAAGACTTCCACTGGTTTTTCTCCATATCAGCTTGTGCATGGAGTGGAGTCGATATTACCAGTTGAATGCGAAATTCCTTCGTTGAAGCTAGCTATGGAACTCTTACCAGACACTTCACCTTTGGAGGAGTATTTGGTTCACCTTGAGCAACTTGATGAGCAGCGTCGAGATGCCTTGGTGGCTCTAGAGGTTAATAAGCACCGTGTTAAGGTCTAGTACAATAAGTCTATCTGTCCAAGAATGTTTAGTGAAGGTGACTTGGTCCTTTTGTGGGATCAACCAAAATAACCCTTGGGGGCAGGGAAGTTTAATCCTATGTGGCATGGTCCTTACATGGTCAAGCGTGTGTTAGAGAATGGTGCCTATGAGTTAGTCGATTACAAAGGAACATCTTTGGTAGAGCCTAGAAATGGGCTCTATCTTAAAAAATACTATGCATGATCTTTAGCCAAGGCTGCTTGTTGTATATTATTGTGCAGCTTTGCATAGTTAGGTCTTTTCCTTATTGTGATCGGGTTTGTGATTAGTTTCCGTTTCTTTTGGAAGATGTCAAGGGAATATTCCACCTACATAGGATTTGTGGATGGTGCAAGCTGTCAAACTCAACACTCAGCCTCTGCTGCTTGGGTGATTTATACTCCTATGGGTCAGGTATTGTCTTTAGGAGGTGTATGTCTACGGCCATCTTCCAACAATGTTGTTGAATATAGCGCCGTTATTGAGCTTCTACGGGATGCCATTCTACATGGCGTTCTATCTCTTGAGGTACGTCTTGATTTGGAGTTAGTAGTGTCACAGCTCAATGGTTTGTACCATGTTAGAGATCCGACGTTATTGAGAAGGTTCTTACGCGTGAGATTGTTAGAATGTCAATTTGACAGTGTTACATATATACACATTCCAAGAAACAATAATCAAGTTGCTGACTCATATTCTAACTACGTGTTAGATTGGCATTTGTTTTATTCATAATTAATCACAAGAACAATTTTTACACATGTAAATAAATAAACCGATCACCATAAACTTTTTATATATCAAAAAATGTGATAATACATAGTGTCATGATACAAAAGTGGGGATTTTTAAGCCTCCATCATATAATACATGGTAGTACAAAATGAATACACTCCCAGGTGTCTAATCCTATGAAGGAGGAAGAGGGTTGTGATCATGGAACCTCACTACGGCTCTAGCTAGCCATCAAAATAAACACACCCATGCGCATGGTGCACCCACCACCTGTCGCTGCATGGCCTCAGGCAAGTCCTTGACTTGCACCATGGGAACTCTATGAGTCAGTCTCACAAAGTTGGTATGAATGCTCTAGAGCGTTCGCTCTGCATCCACACCCATGATGTCATCTCCTCTTCCCCTCCGTCTATAATGAGGGAAGCCTTCTGACTACCGTGGTCCCACATCTGCACACAAACGGTAGATGTCACTATGTGTTGTCACGCAAAAACATGTTTTTTGCTTCCAAATAATCAAGAAAATACAAAAAAAATTAAATAAATCAAAAAAAATTTAAAAAGAGTGAGGGTCGAGATTCGTTACCTATATCACCATATGCCGATCCTGGTGGCAATGGCATGTCCGGATCCCCCCGGAAATCTATCCCTCCATAGGGGTAGTCATCAATGGCAACAATCTGTCATCGCCACCATGGAAAGAAGTCAGCTGGATATGGGTTGGCCACCCTACCACCCCCCAGTCTGCGCATCGCATCTGCCCAACATCGTTGGGCCGGATCTCAAACCCCGTGGAGAGGAACATCCACTCTAGGGCTCAATCCTGGAACATGCTCGAAGAAAAACATGCTCAGAATACTACTAAACCTGAATTTCCGTACCCTGCCTGCCTTACACTCACTGAGCTAGTGTTTCATGTTGCTCAGTAGTGTTGTACTCTAGTCATAGATTGTGGGTCTCATGCACTCCACTACATAGAACATCAAAGGCCGTGAAGCCTGGTGGAGTGATGCTAAGCCTGCTATCCTGCCTAGCATCAGTAATATGGCCTTTAGGCCCAGCACCTATATAGCATTGGTAGGGACTTGAATCCCCACCTTATCAGTGTCTGGAAAATAGTAAACAGCTATGTACTCATCGATAGTCAGGCCACCCCCTGGCCCACCTTGGGAACGAAGGTTCACCACCTCCCCTCATCTAGAAAGACCAGTGATAAAGTATATGTCCTCCACCCCTATAGTGAGGGACATCCCATCAACACGGAAGGACTCTGAGTCTGGATCCCAGTCGTCTACCAGCATCTGTAGTAGTCTTAGTTTGGCCCTCAAACCACCAAGACACCAAAACTTGTAGAGTCTGCATGCACAAAGAGCTTGTTGAGCCATTAGGTCAGCCCTTACTGCTTCCTCTACTTCACCATGCTCACGCTCTCTCCATTCTAGCACCATCCTGCAAAATAAATTGCAAAGTTATCCATTAGTTTACTTGAAAACCTTATGCGCGGCCTCATAGGTGACTATTTTGAAAACAGCCACGTATGTACGCAGATTTTAGGCCCTTTTCCACATATAGCCAGCCCTATACGCAAAAAAAACCTCGATATCTGTGTGGGCCACAGCGCATACTTTGGGATGGCTTAAAAACTTCATTTAACCATGAAAATCTATAAAAATTATATCAAAATGCAAGAGGAGAGCATGAGTAAATACCTGGAAGAAACAGTTGTGAATTCCACCGGTTGGATCTCCTGGAATTTGCAGTTGAAAATCATAGCTCAAATGGGTAAAAGTTTCAAATGATTTGTATTTTTTACTATTTATAGAAAAAATTTCAAATATTTGAAAATTTTTACTCCCTTTCCTATAGGTTCGACATTTTCTAACCATTTTGGACCGTTTTTGACATAATTTGTGATGTAGAAGACCTTTTACAGTGCCATTTCAGCCATTGGATTGACCTGTTCATGCCGATCTTAGGTATCATGAATAAACTGGCATATAGGTTAGGTTTCACCACCATTTGCATTTTGCATGACCTTATGACCATATCACCATGTCCTTAGGTATGAACCCACTCTATTATGTCACGGAACCTTCTTGCTACTCTAGAAGTGGCATGATATGAGTGGTAGAGCTTCACCTTACATGGGTACCCTAGTTAGCACCTTATTCGCATTTGGTGCCCATGCCGATGTTTTCTCCTTTAGGGTGTGGGAGTCCGTTGTATAGTACTGCCATGAGATTTCGCAAGAGCCTCATACTCCTCTTGATCTTATGCTGGCCTATTTCCCTCAGGACTCCCTCATGTCAAGTTGTGAATGAATTATCATGAGCTTTTCCTGCCTCATTGAGCTTTATGCCAGCTCCCCTGACATTACGTTTCAGCCATATAGGCTGAGCTTGTCTCATGTCTAGCCACGCAGAGCTGTTTTTTATATCCTTTGCAGCTTGATTCCCTTTTTATCGAGAGGGGATTTTCCCCCGAGTGTCGATATCCTACACATGTATCCTTGCATTGAGCATAGGTATGTTCCATTGCTTGGAACTAGTTTGTTTTCCCTTATGACACTCGTCTCCTCCTAGTTTGTAACTATAAAGCTAGTTTATTCTTTTTTCAAGTTTTCAAATAACTGAAAAAGTCCAAAAAAAAATCAAAAAACCAAAAAGCCAGACAAGGAAAGATGTTCTCTTTGACAGCTATCGAGTCATGTCGCCTTCGAACAGAGCACTGTATATCACATCCATTGGTTGGGTTATAGTTTGACTTTTGGAGCTGTACTCGTTTATCTGAGTTTATCTCCACCGATTGGTTAAGCTTCCAGTCCCTATGGAGCCTCTGTTGATGCCTCCTGTGTCACAGAGATGTCCCAGTTTGTATATCGAGTCTATGCTTCCTTCATTCAGTCACCATACGCCATTATGCTCTTGTTAGAAGGAAGTTGAAACCTGAGTCGGCCATTCCTCAGTTATCTTGACTTTTCATGTCGGCCATTCCCAGTACAGTTACTGGTTCGTGCACCTATGATTGAGTCCTTCCACATTATACAGCTTTGTTGAGTACCTCGTGTTGGATGATGGGGGATGCCTTAGTTCCCTCCTTCCAGCAGATTTCATCCCAACGACTTCAAATCATTTATTCTGGGATTGGAATCTAGAGTCATTTTGAGTGCCTTGAGACTTGCAGTCATCAGTGGCAGGTTCTCTCGCCATCGATAGTTTCTTGGGAATACATCAATGTCCCCTAATCGATGGATCCTCTCAAGTGTTCGACCTCAACACATTTATTCACACTTGTTAGTTTGCACTCTAGTACCTTGATTCCCGTTTTCATCATTGGTGGGTGATCTCGCGTCTGTTAATGGTATACATTAATGACCGATAATCAGACGATGGACTACTATGTTCGACCTTGACACCTCTATTAGCATAGTAGGACATGTACTCGTAGCGGTTTGTGTAGAAGACTTTCCAGATTGGTGGCATCTCTTATATGCTACCTCCTTGATCATGCCAGTATTCATGAGATTTCAGCTCTCGTGACTTGATTCCAGTGTATGTCAGACATTTCTAGCCACTATGGAGATTTTGATCTATTATATATCTTCAGCCATTTTGGAGATCATGGTCCTTTGTATATCTTCATCACGGAGATTTTGATCTATGTATATTGTACGTGGCTATGACCACATATGTGAAATCATGTAACATGCCTATTCATGGCCATTGTACTCTTATGTATCCGGGACTTCTATATGTACTTGCAGCTATATGTAGAGTTGTATTATTGTACTAGGTTGATTGGGTGGCTGGTCTTCCATTTGGGATCCTTCATCACTCCACTTCTAGGATGGACTTATAATATATTTCGGCCATCGTATAACCCCTCTGATCTCATACATTAGGGGGAATCTATTATAGCGGATTTCACCACTCTAGGTGAATCACACTTTATATGGCCTTCCCCTGTCCCACTGCAGACTCCTTAGACCCTATGGACCAATTTTTGTCCTTTGATGTTTCCTTTATCATCCCTAAAAACACATGAAAAATGATATACGTGACTTTTAACCTTATAAGCACGTACATACACGGGTTTGACCACTAAAACTGCATACATTGGGATGTGTAAATAATCCAAATCCTTTTGGAGTTTTCCTTGACATGGATCCGACTCATTTCACTCCTGGCCTTCCATATGCCTTGAGATCGCTCGGATTCAACCTTTCATTACCCCTTTGAAAAGCTATATAAGGAACCCCTTGGTACATTGAAGGCAGAAGAGAGAATTGAGAGCAACGAAACTATAGTCCATTGTTGACGGAACTTATGCTTGAGTCTGCATCCCTTTGTCCCTTGGAGCACTTTTGTGTTCTTCCCAAGCTTGCCTTTTGATTGTGAGCTTTCTATCGAGAGATGGAGGATTGAAGTGGTGGAGGCCCAAGTGGGGGATTCAGTTTCTCCAGTTTGCAGACGTGCCGTCAGAGGTTGTATCTTGTAATCTCTGATTTATATTAATAGAAATATATTTTCCTGTCCAATGATGTGTATTTGAATGAATATTTTATCCATGGGATTATGTCAAATGCTTTTACATTATTGATTATATATTCTAGAATAGATCTAACACCATGATATATAGAATGCTTGTATTGTTTACTTGTTGTTTAGGAAGTAATATAGCAATTCAAGCTGAAGATTGGAAAGCTCAACGGGGATCTACTTCAACCGTCCGGAATAAGGTACGAGGTCTGATCCTTTAGTGTTAGACATTTAATTTCTATTGCATATTGGGAAAGATTGATTTCTGGAGTCAAGCTGTCTGTTCTGGTACCCCAAGCCATATGAATTTCTCTCCGTAACAGCTGTGTGTGCAGAGCGTTTTTGTAAGGAAGGAACTGCAGCTGAGTGCGCAGTTAGAGATTGTAAGAAAGGAACTGCAGCTGAGTGCGCAGTTAGACTTGAAGGATGGATCTGCTGCTGAGTGCACAGATCAGAACTGTTGTTTTGTAAGAAGTGGAATAAAAGCGCAGTTTTGTGGACGTAGCCCCTACACTGGGGGTGAACCACGTTATATCTTGTGTTGTGGTTCTTTTGTGTGGTTTCTGTTATGTTTTGATGCTTTTGATAAGTAGGTGAATGTTAAAGTAAGATAACTGTTAAATATTAACTTCGCTGTGAATTCCCAGTTAAGGGTTAAGCAAGAAAAGTCTTTTATCTAACTACGAAGCTAATTAAGTGAATATCGAAGCTCTATTTGGTATAAATATGTATTGTTAAGGATAAAGGTACAGTAATATCCCTCTTCTGCTTGCAGAAACCTGATTCTACGGCACCCCATAGCTGTTTTGGGTGAGACTGCAACCTATTCAGAGGTTGTTGCCGAAAGGGCCAACACTGTGGTTCTTTTTGTTGGTGCGAAGTTAAAGTATAAACCCTGGGTCTACCCTATAGCCCAACAAATTGGTTTCGTTGCCAGTTGAACTTAGTATCTACTTTAAGAGGGATTTACGTCATACCTGAAGGGCTATGTTTTGGAGGCCCTTAGTAAAAGAAATTGGTGATTGGGTTGAAGCTACCTATCAGAAATTTGCTGAACAAGAAAATAAGGATCCTCGTCGTAGCTCAGGAGAATTCTTGCAAAGGTACATTTTTTATGATATTTACGAAATTTTCTTTGGTAGTATCCACATAGAATTGCACCAGTGGTTATCCAGGTTGATATAGAGAAGGACGAACTTCCAAGAAGATCAGTTTCCTGACTGGACCCCAGTAAGAGTTAATATATTGAAAAAGGGTAAACAACGCGATACCGCGAGCTGTTGATTTCTGGACAACGCGAACCCTTGAAGCATTTCTGACAGAATTTGCCATCGACACAAGTACTTCTTTTGGCGAAGCTAAAAGGAAGTTCTTTAAAATACCAAGGGGTAAGTACCTAAATTCATTTAGTCTGCAAATTAAAATGCTCTTGGCCAAGAAGGGCATATTGCTTATAGAATCAGATTGCTAGATTTATTTTTACTAACCTATGTTTGGAAGTGAAAGTAACTTCGACGAGCAAAGTGGTTTGCTGTGAAGCAGTAAAAGATACAAGAGAAACCTAGAATCATATACCCTAGGTTAGAATACCGATTATACGCCAGAAGACCCTGAATCTAAAGAAACCCATTTTGTTAGAAACCCTCCTATAACTCCGCAGCGAAGATATGTTACCCCTGAGAGCCGGTCACAGTCTGGAAGTAACCCTAGCCCGAGTATTCCCATCATAGGTCAGTCTACTCCAGTAAGTTCTCCCCCCCCTTAGTCCACTATGGCCCATGTGACGGATGATATCAAGCTCGCAGTCTTCAAAGGAACTGGATCAGAGGATCCTGAACAATTTTGGTTTTTATGCAAAGCTATGTGGACTGCTAAGAACATTTTGGATCAAGATGTAAGAAGAGCGCAGCTGGTCACTTCTTTTAGAGACTGAGCTTTGACCTGGTTTATGAAATTTTCCAGTACTCAGAACCATGTCTTGGCTAACATTAAAATGGCGATGATCAAAGAGTTCAAGAAGCCTAAATTAGAGCCACAGTGTATAACTGAATTGAAAGAGATTCAGCAGAGGCGAGGTGAATCAGTTTGGGACTTTGATCAAAGGTTCAAAGTTCTACTAGATCAAGTTAGTTTCACTATTGCATTAGCACAGCATAAAGAACGGTTCATTGTAGCCTTATTACCTCATATCAGAATGCCACTCATGCAACAGAAGGTTGCTGATCAGCAAGAGGCTTTAGAGATTGCCATGAAACTTGAGACAGCTCCTGTCGAAGATAATTCTGGCATAGCCCAAATATAAGCGCAGTTAGCAGAAATGGATTTGGAGCTACGCGACATGAAAAAAGGGAAATATATTCATGAAGAGGTGTGGTGTACATGATGTAGGATAGAAGGTCATGACAAGGAACAATGTCCCATGCTAAGAAATTACCTGAATACTGGTGTGCCAAACCCATTTAACCCTAATGTTCTATATTGTGATATTTGTAGAAAAACTGGCCAGCATTGACCTAAAGACTACTATCTGCTACAAAGATATGTGCAAGTACCTAAGAATCCCTATTGCAAGTTTTGTAAGTCAGTTGGACACAACAAAGAGGAATGTCACGTCTTTGACCTTATGAGAGAGCGAACATATGATACTTATAGGGTACAAAACGATGCACAAGGAAATGATGGATATGGTTACCGTGGTAGTACATCAGGTTGAGGTACTTTTGGAGGTCGTGGTCATGGTGGTATTCCTGGAAGAGGTCGAGGCCAGGTTGTGTACTATAACTGTAATCAGGCAGGACATCTAGCTAGAGACTGTCGAAACCCAACTACGACATGTTGATATTGCAGAGCAGTAGATCATTTCATTGAGCAATGCCCACAGCTGATAGCCAAGATACAAGAAATAAATAGCGCTCCTCAGAATATTCAGATGATTACTGTAGAGCAAAGACCTGTCCCATCCATTAAAGTTGTTACAAGGAGTGGAGCTACAACGAAAGTGTAGAATAAGGAGAAACAGCCTGACGAGGCTTGGGTTCGTAAGACCCAAGAGAAAGTTCCAACCTTCGATGTGGGAAGAGAAAAAGAAACATTTATGGAAGCCAAAAAATAATTTGTTGATTCGAGCACAGCAATAGCACCTGCGCAGCAGCATCAACAGCAGTCATAGTCTCAAGAAGCTTCGACAGATAAAGTAAGTACACTGTCGACATTTTTACACAGTTGTATGAAGCTCTTAAGAAATTAGAATGCTTTAAATGAGTTACAGAAAGTTATTTCTTCTTGTGAACCTCAGCGAAGCTCTGGTAAAGAAAAAACTGTCGATAGAGTTAGAAGAACTGGAAGAGAAATGAGATTGCATGCTCAGATAGGAGAGTATGACATGACTGATATCATTTTATACCTAGGATCATAAGTAAATGTCTTAACTAAGTAGACATGGGAACAAATGGGAAAACCTACCCTTGAATGGTCCCCTATATAGTTGAGATTAGCCAATCAGCAGAAGATTGTGCCCCTAGGAAGATTTCCTAGCGTTCCAGTAGACATTGATGGAGTCAGTACCTTAGCATATTTTGAAGTCATTGAGATAATTGATGATAGCAACCCCTATCCAGCTTTGCTAGGAATTGAATGGGAAATAGAGAATTCTGTAGTAATCAATCTTAAAAATAGGCAAATGAATTTTGAAAGAAAAGTCTTGAGAGTCATAGTACCCTTGGACCCTTCTCAAGGAGAAAGGTACACAGAGCCAGTCAGAGATGAAGATCAGGATATTCTGGATCATATCTACAACATCACAGCTAAGGAATAAGACTATGTTAACCCTAGTCCTGAAGGTATAATGGACTGGAAGTGTGTTAGTTCTTGCATGACTGATTCAGATGAAGGCTTAGAGAATTGGCAGAATAGACTTTATGAACTACATAGACATCGATGTGCAAGAATTACCAAGTCTCTCAGATGGCTTGTCTCACAAACAAGAGTCTTACCTATTTTTGATGGCTTTACAAACCCAGCAGATTTTATTGTGCAATTTTCAGAGTAGGTACCAGATTCACAAAAAATGCAAACTCTAGATTCAATATTCAGAGCCACAGCTGCTAGATGGTGGAATGGTCATAAGAAGTATATTCAGAGTTGGGAAGCTTGTTAAAAGCTTCTTCACCTCAGATTCGTGGATCAACCTCAGGAGGTGTGAAGTAGGTTTAATGGTCAGAATATACCTCAAGAACATTTGGAGAAGTGTTATGAAGCATGGAAGCATGTCCCTCGTGAAGAATGGGTACATCAGTTTGTGCACACCCTGGAACCTGTCACGAAGAATTGGTATGCAGAGGTTGAGCTTTGCCATGGTACTTTAAGTTGGGATAGTCTTGTTGATAGTTTTGTGCTGACATTTTCTATTAATGAGGTTTGTCCTGCTTTGGACGTAGCTGTTAGGCTGAACCACACTAAGGTGTTTGATGGTAAAGAAACTGCTGAGTACCAACCTAATTGGAAATAACAAGAAGCCAATGCAGTAGAATGCTATAACCTCGCAATTGACGAGGATGATGACCCACACAACATAAACATTCCTGATTCAGAAGGACACTGCGCAGTACATGGACCAGCAGTCGAAGCACCATAAGTCACTCAGCCCTTGAAGACAAGGCAAGTAAACATTGGGTCAGAAGAAATGCCTAAGTATGCTACTATTGGAGATTATTGGGATGAAGAAATGGTAAGCAAAGTAACCCAACTTCTCCATGAGTATTAGGACCTATTTCCAACGAAGTTCTCAGAAATGAAAGGTATCCTTGGTGATATAGGAGTGATAAAAATCCCTTTGCAACCTGATGCAAAGCCTATGAAGCAGCGCCCTTATAGGCTGAACCCTAAGTATAAATAAAAATATAGGGTGGAGCTAGATAAGATGCTCATAGCAGGAATGATTGAGGCTATGGAAGACATTCTATCACAGGTCGAAGCTCGAAGCCCTGTTGAAGCCAGTGTTAGGAAGTGTCGAATATCCTTATTATGGCATAGCCAGAGTTGCTGGTGGTGCTGAAGAAGGACAGGGGTGTCAGAGCTCAAAATCTGACCGTTGGAAAAAATCAAAATTGGCGGCGTCGGTACATTAACTGCATTAACTGCCTATAATAATGAGATCCTGAGAAATCTAGAGTCGTTTGGACAAGATCTCTGTCATATTTGGTGTCTTCAATGCACATTTATGGTAGACTTGGTCGATGGATCCTATAAAAAGACACCCAGGCCTATGGAAATCGCATTACGCATTTCCTTGAATGTTACAATTGAGTCCATGTTAGCTGATTGCGAACTTCAGGAACTGTTGAGAGAATTTGAACAGACGGGTCTGCAGAACCTTATGAGAAATCCACCTGCCTCTGCACCCCACAAAAAAACTCCCCCAATGCTGAATCATCCAATGCATACACGATCTACCAGGAAGAAGTTTAAACCAGAAGTTCATTCCAAGAGGAATGAAGACAGACACAAGCAATCAAGGAAAACACCAAAGGATACCGCGATGAACCCTTCTAGCTCAGTAGATATCCCACCTGAAGGTTTTCAATACTTTGGTGAGGTGGATAATGTTGCATCACATCGGCCCCCTTATCTTTCGCCTGTTCGACTAGGAATTCATCTACCTCAGCGGATAAAGAAGTTCACATTACACACCCCTTCGCTGCCACTAGGTGTGCAGTTGGTCGGGACAATGACAGGGAAAGTAGATCGGCTCAAGTACGCTGACCACGATACAAATGATCATGGGAAATTTCCACAATTCGCACCTGGGACATACTTGCACTCTGTCCACTATCTGGAGACTAGAGCGACATTATTAGAAGCAAAACAGTGGGCTACTGGCTTAGACAGAGCAGGCTTGGTGAAAATGCTGAACATCCCCCACTTCGGTCGCAGCACACTGGTTACCGTGGTAGTCAAGCAATTATTGGTGTTGGTGCATGATGGGTACCTATGGATTGGTGACGAGAGAATCCGTATTAATGGAGAGCTAGTTAATAGGATCACAGGCTTGCCGAGGGAAGGGCCTGATCCTGGGATCAAATTCGTTGGGAAACACGAAGACATGAAGCTGGCGCAGCATATGAAGGAACTCTTCGAGTTAACAAAAGGAAAGCGAGGGTATCAAACCTCGACTATTTAGCATCAAAACATTCACTTCGCTGCAGAACTGCTAGCATGCAAGCTAATGCAGAAGTGTAGACCAAATGAAATATCTGCACCAATTGTCAATATTGCTGCGAATTATGCCAAAGGCTACAATTACAAATGGGCAGAGTATATTGCCAAGTAATTTCTTGAAGATGTCTGACATGTGTAGGAGAAAGGTAGACTCTTTCACTATTCATGGTTGTTAGTGCTTATTGCACTGGTAGGATGGAAAGAACCTACCGAGGCACAATTTGTTGATGTGCCTCCGCATATGTCTGGCGCAGCAAGGTATGCATCTCTGTGGGTGTTGCAGGATAAAAGCTTCCAACAAATGATGAACTACGTGTTTTCCTTTTACTCAATGAGTATCTCATATGAGATTCTGAAGACGTCACAGCTCAGTAATGAGCTCTTCTCTCAGTATGATGGAGCGGCCAACTTCAGGGCTGACATGCATCATCTCTTCATCCAGGCCCACGCGGATAAAAAGCATCAATGGTTTAAGTTACCATACATAGTAACCAAAGAATATATCCTCGCAGTAGTCAAACAATGGCCAGCTGAATGGTTGAAGGATGCAGGGAAAAAACCTAACATTCTAGTCCCTCCAGTCACCAATGTGGGCACAAGACCTAGTCACACGTAGCAGAATGACCCTCTCGAAGAAAGAAAAGAACAGAGTGAATCGCAGCAGAGTGAAGGCGACCAGGGTGGAGATGACAGAGACGAAGGCGAAGAAGAAGATTCAGTCAAAATCGTCTCAGACCCCAATCGACCAGATAAGCGCAAGTCACCAGAGGCAGAGGAAGTGACCAAACCTCAGTCCAGAAAGAAAGTGAAGGCATCAAAAGGTACAAATGTCGTCGAAGAGCCCGCCATGACTATGGAAGAGCTTGACCAGGCTCTGACAAATTCTACAGAAGCACTAACTAGAAAGTGGTCACAATTTGTAGCTACGCAACTTGATGCCCTCACCGGCGTAACACAACAAATTTCAGAACTAAAGGAGTTAGCAAAAAAATCCGCAATTGGTGCTACAACAAGCAGTGTCCCAGTAAGCGCGCAGCCAGACACAAGGCAATGGCCAGCCAGAGATAACAAAGGACAAGTGTCAAGTGCAGCCCTCATAATAACTGACGCAGCATCTCGCTCGGAGATGAGCATGACAGTCGAGATAGATTACACCAAGTTGTCTACGACGGAGCTGCATCTCTGTCAATTAGCAATCATGAAGGAGATCCAAGCACGAGACCACTACTCACAAATGCAGTTAGAAAATACCATGAAGCAGAATGCAAGCCTCGCAACACAGTTTGAAGAAGTGGAGCAGAGGAAGAGGGACGTAGAACGTAAGAAGGCTACACTGGTGCGAATGTTGGATGAGGCGTGTCGAACTCTTCCTGACTTCGACATACAGGCTAAGGAAGAACCGGAGAAAAGAATTGCTAAGCTGAAAGACTATGCACAACAGTCTCTCGGTGAGATTGAAAAGCTAAAAGAAGAACATGAGGCTCAGATCACAAAGCTTCAACTTCGCATCACTCCGGAGAGTCAACCAGAGGTCAGGGAGCAGCGTCGCAAGGATATTCAGGCCTCAGCAATGAAGATCACCGATATTGTGAGCAGCGCAACAAAACTGCTAGAAGAAAGCGTCGATGCCTGGACAAAACTGTAGGAAAATCCAAAAGTAGAAAAGCTGCAAGAAACCATCAAGCAGCGATAGGCAGAGCTGGATGCAGTGAAAGCGGAAATTAAGACTCTGCCTCCTATGCAGAAGATGCTCAAGGTGAAGCAAAGCAATGAACTCCAGCAGGAAATCGAGTCGTACAGAACGAAAGCAACGCTGTTGGAAAATTCTATGCAGCCCCTTGTCGACGAGGCCTTGAAGTTGATCACTGCTACGGACAGCCAGCTCAAAGTTTTGAAGGAATATGATTCCTTTGCACAGGAAAAGGCCAGCGAAGCATCAGCAGCAGCATTACAGGATTTGGTGGAGAAGGAGCAAGCAGCCGACGATATCATGCGTGGCCTCAAAAAATAGTTCACTCTATTCACCAACAAGATTCTTCCACTAGACAAGCAACAGAGTGTCCCGGGACAGGACACTGGTGAGTCTTAGGGGCCTGTTGGGGTGCGTGACTTAACGGTCACTAGTTTTGGTAACTCAGCGGTTTTTGTGGAAGCTTGTAAGTGGAGTTGCGACTCAAAATAGTCTTAGGGGTGTCGGGGTTGAGTAAAAGCCCTCTTTTTTGTAATTGTCCATAATTTTTGGGTGTAAGCCCATGATTTTGTAATAGTGCACTTGTATAAATAGGCACTCATGTAAAGATGTCAAGGGTATCTAATGAAATGAGGATCGTGTGATGCGAAGAATTTAGATCTATTTTTGGGTTTTAAGGTCAAGTCCCAGCTGTGTGCATGGACGACCTCTGCAGTTGTGTGCGCAGAGGGTTTTTGTAAGGAAGGAACTGCAGCTGAGTGCATAGTTAAAGATTGTAAGAAAGGAACTGCAGCTGAGTGCATAGTTAGACTTGAAGGATGGATCTGCTGCTGAGTGTGCAGATCAGAACTGTTTTTTTGTAAGAAGTGGAATAAAAGTGCAGTTTTGTGGACGTAGCCCCTACACTGGGGGGGAACCACATTATATCTTGTGTTGTGGTTCTTTTGTGTGGTTTCTGTTATGTTTTGATTCTTTTGATAAGTAGGTGAATGTTAAATTAAGATAACTGTTAAATATTAACTTCGTTGTGAATTCCCAGTTAAGGGTTAAGCAAGAAAAGTCTTTTATCTAACTGTGAAGCTAATTAAGTGAATATCGAAGCTCTATTTGGTATAAATATTTGTTGTTAAGGATAAATGTATAGTAATATCCCTCTTCTGCTTGCAAAAAGCTGATTCTGTGGCACCCCATAGCTGTTTCGGGTGAGACTGCAACCTGTTCGCAGGTTCTTGCCGAAAGGGCCAACACTATGGGTCTTTTTGTTGGTACGAATTTAAAGTATAAACCCCGGGTCTTCCCTATAGCCTAATAGGCATACACGACTGTTATCAGTAAACCTGCATACATATGTGACTATTCCAGGAAAACATGCGTGTACACGAGACTGTGAAAACAAAACCCGTGTACAGGAAGAAAAAGATAGAAAAACAAATTAAATGGACAAACTGAGACAAAATTTACTCCTATAGGACACTATAGGGAAACCATGCCCCCAAAACCGACACAGAAATAGATAAATCAGAGCAATACAAGCACATTGAATGCTGAAAACCCCCAAATAAAAACAACTAGGAACCTCCCCAGTATGGTTGCCAATTATGTTACGAAGAAAACTTCCTATGGCTTGGGGTGTACCACAACAAACAGAAAAACCACAGCAATCAATCCCTTCCCAATATGCAAGAGAAATAAAACATCTAACACTAAAGGATCTTGAAACATACCTTATTCTAGACGGTTGAAGTAGATCCCCATTGAGCTTTTTCCAATCTCGCTTGCTTTAGAAATTTACTCTCAACAACAGTAAACAAGGCAAGCATGCTATATAATATAGTGTTAGGCCTACTCTAGCACATATAATCAATAATGCATAAGCAATTAAACACATCCATGTATTCAATATTCATTTAAATGTACATCATTGGACAGAAAAAGATATTTCTATTAATAAAATCAGAGATTACACAAGTGACAACCTCTGTCAGCACATCTGTGAATCAGAGAAACTGAGTCCTCCACTTGTGCCTCCACCACCTCAATCCTCCATCTCTCGATAGAAATAGCATAAGAAAAGGCAATCTTGGGAAGAACACAAAGTGCTCCAAGGGGCAAAGGAATGTAGACTCAAGTACAAGCAAGCTACGGTAACAAAGGACTATAGTTTTCTTGCTCTTCAATTCCTCCTCTTCAATGTATCCAAGGGGTTCTTTATATAGTGCTTCAATGGGGTAATGGAAGGTCAAATCCGAGCGATCTTGAGGCATATGGAAGGTTGAGAGACAATTGACTCAGATCCACATCAAGGAAAACTCCAAAAATATTTAGACTCATGCACACATCCTGATGTATGCGGGTTTAAGCGTAATATCCACGTATATACACAATAAAGGGATTAAAAGTCACGTACAACAAATAATAGGTGTTTTTAGGGATGATCTTGGAAACATCAAAGGTACAAAAATGGTCCATGGCATCCAAAGAGTCTATAGAGGGATAGGGAAGTCCATAAATGTGTGATCAACCATGTGTGGTAAAATCAGTTGTAACAGCCATGGTTTTTCATGTTTCACTTTGTTCAATTTACACGCATCCACAATCTTGTGTGATACATAGCTTCGAAAAGAACCAGGATCAATCAAAATTGAAATACAAATATTTGAAACCTTACCTTCTATTTTGACCATAGTGGTCTGATGGTATGCTTGTCGGTCGTCAAGTGCTGCTTATATCCTAGGTGTACTAGCCATGTCTTCTACTGTTGGGTCTTCCTGTAGGTTGTGTAGGACTTCATTAGTCTTTTTTGGACAATCATTGGCATAATGGAGCCCTTGGAATTTCAAATAGCTAACCTGCAGTGGGGGATCCTTGGCTCCTCTGTTTGTTGTTGGTCGGTTGGTATTTGGTGCAGGCACATTCAGTCGTGCACATGTCTTGTTAAAGTTTTTTTTAGACGAAAAACTATTGTTTTGTTTTCTGTAACGCAATGGTTTAAAACCAGGTTTTCAGTTGTCCGAGAAGGTCCTAGACCTATCTCAACTTTTTTTTTATGTCTTCTTGCCTTAGTTTTCCATGCTCATAACAAATCCTAGCTTTGTATAAGGTAGTGTCTAAAGTTTTGGGCATGTCAAACTCAATTATCTCTCAAAAATTTGGAGGAATACACCCCAAAAACTATTGTATCTCCACCTTCTCTTCCTTTATGTAAGGTATGTAATGTATCATATCCAAAAAATTGTTGACAAAGGCTTTCATGGTCATGGAACCCATATTTAACTCATGAAATTCTGTCACTTTTCTGTCAAAGAATCTCTCAAACATGTATTTTTCCTGGAATATTCTGTGAAAATTACTCCATCTAATTTATTTTACTTCATTCTTTCTGGTATGCTTTAGGTCTCTCCACCATCTTGATGCTTTTCCATTTATATTGTAAATGGCCAACTAGGATTTCATCTCACTGAATTAGTTGTGTACTCGAACGTATTTTCTCATACCCAGGAGCCATTCTTCATCCTTCTCCCTGGTATTCATCTCTCCTTCATAGGTTTGTGGCTTTTATCTTTCAAAATTATCCTTGGAGGTTGTCATCATTTTTCTGTCTCTTTTTACAAGGAGAGAGGGAACCTTCAATGGAAAAACTATGATATTCTTTTTCTGGAAGATTGAGTGTGTGTTCTTCTTCTCCATCTTCCTTTAGACTACTTGTCCTTCTTTTATGATGATACTCTTCTTGTATTTGTTCGTTGAATGGGTAGGTTGTCCATGAGGGTTTACTCCTATCATGTTTTGAAGTAAAGCTTCATTTTTTTCTTTCTGCTCTTTTCTCTCATTAATGTTATCATCTTTGAAGCTTTGTAAGTCTTCTTGTAGACTCTGTATGGTTTTTATTAAGTCAAAATTCAATTCCACCACCAGTTCTTATTCTTGTTTTGAGGAATTCAGATTCCCTTGTCGAATTTTTTCCTCTTTTGTATTCATGATTTGGACTGTTTCTTAAACCTGCAATTTAAACATTTTAATAATAAATAATTTTTTGTTAGTTTACAAAATTAGAAATACAATTTTGAAATATTTATTTCTACAATGGATGTTTAGTAGCACCCATTAGGTCTCTTAGTGTTTGAAACTGGGCTCTGATACCACTTGTAATGTCCCTAAAATCCACAAATAAAAAAAAGTAGGGCTAATAACACTACTAATATCTAAAGGGACATCTTTTCTTAACTACAGAAATATAATTTGATAAATAAGTATGCCTAAGTTCTGGTTATGCTTTCCTTTTATTTAATTTCTATGTGACGATGATGTTTAAATGCCATTATTCTATATTCTGATGTAATTTGTAGTTGTGTACATGTTATTTGGTTTATTTATGCTCTCATATTATTTTGTTTATGTTTGATTTCATATTACGTTATCTAGTAACTTATTTTGATAAATGATGAGGCTAACTTACCTATATATTTAAAGGGGGGAAGTGGTGGGATTTTTCCCTAACAACTCACTTTGAAAGGTAAGGAAATCCTACAATACTAGACTTACTTAGTTCTTGCGAACTAACACACAACATATATATTCTTACTGCAGGTAAATTCATAGATAATTCTATGCTACCAGTGTGTGACGAAAAAAGTCAAAGTCATATCTCCTAAAGTTGTTAATACTAATTTCTAAGGGATTTGTCACTGTATTAAAACCCTATGCTCAAAGCATGAGCTCAAACTATAGGGTTGAGGGTTTAAGCCTCAATGGGAAGTGTATTAAACTTAACAACTATGGAGTAAAGGGTTTACATTTTAAATGGTAAAATGTGTGAAGTTTCCAAACAATAGAGTAGAGGGTTTTAATTTAAAACTTAGTGGAAGAATGCTGGCACTTTTAATGAGCCCACATGAATGCTAGCGTGACTCCTCCATGATGGCCCAAGCCATAATCCTCTTGATAGGGTTTTTCGCATCCCAATTGTATTGTTCTTTGTTTGATGGTAATGGGGGTAATCTCCACCATTTGAGTTGCGTAGATTGTGTTGAGTTATAGTGTCGGTGTGAAGGTTCTTCACAGGTATGCAAGCATTTATCTAGCGTTTAACTTGTTTTCATTTTGTTTTGTTTTGATATTGCAATGCATACTTCTAATGGCCTTCTGTTTCATTTTGTAGGTTGCGGGCAAGCGTGGTGACACTCTGCAATTTTGGCAGAGACATGGTCAACTGCACAATTTTGGGTAAGACCATGTAGAAAGGCACCTTTACCCAATTGCTTAGTCAATTTCAGGGTTGCAGGTTTTCTCTATGTGAATATTGTAACCGGACTCCCAATTGGGATTTCGCTAGAGTTTGGGGAAAACAATGGTTATGCTTAGTTTTAAATTCTATAGGTTTGGCTTTATGGTTCTTAGCCCATTCAGGGGTTTGTGCAGAGACAAAACTGTGTAATATTTATGACTCTGTAATGGATAGATGTAATGGTATTTTGGTTTAATTTATGTGGCTCTATTTTTGCTATGAGCACTTCATTTTTAATTTGTATGATGTATGTAAATGTATCAGTGCCATTGCGGGGAAATGGGACAAGGATAACTTATGTTTTGTTATTTTATTCATGACTGTGGGTTATAATTTGGGTCCTCACACTATGTTTATAAAAAGGGTTTTAGTGTTTTCTTTAAATGAGTTTATCTATTTTTAAATATTCGTTGATTTTTATTTTGGCATTTTTGCCTCTGTTTATAAAGACAAGGGCAAGTGTTGCTTCAAGCTTGCATTGGTTTCGTGGGGGAAATCCTTGTCTGTGGTTTATGAATGTGTTGTAACGTTTATTTGAATTCCTTATGTTCATTGTTGAGGGAAAACTTATCTCTATTTATAGGTTTGTATGTTTTGTTGTAATACTTATGTAGAATGATAATGTAATCGTTTATGTATGGTTTTGATGGCATCTGTAATGGCGTGGCCCAAGCTTTCCTATATAGTGCATCCTATGTGTCTGTTGAGTTTATATTGTATATTATGTATGGATAGATATATCGTGTTTGTTTATGGATTCAATATGTGGTTTTGATGGTGATTGTATTGTTTTTAAGACTTTTTATTTATATATCTTGTTAACGCTCCCAATCAAGGATTCATGAGATTCGATCCTGGAATTTGATATTTGATTTATGGTTTTATATTTTATTATTTTCTTAGTAATGTTTAAGCACTTCCAACCTGATCCTATGGGGCTCGATCTAGGGTTTTGATAGTTGATTTACCATTTTATGTTCATTATTTATTTAATATGGTTTAAGTTTTAGAAATCGTGGAGGCATCCTAGACAATCCTTAACAGGATTCGATGTTGGGTAAATGTATAACATTTAAGTTCTTTATTGTGTTTATGTTTTGGATTTAATATTGTAAACATTATTCCTCTCGAATCATTGATAGGATATCGGCCTTTGTATGAGGATTTATGAGGATTGTGTTGGTGATTTAGTTGTTATTATGGTAGCATAAATAGATGATATGTATTTGTATGTTTTGTTTGCTGAAAAATGTAATATGTCAGCGCTCCGTTAGTTTATGTGTTTGAGTTGTTTAAGGAATTCGATCCTTGGTTTATGTTTATGAATATTTATTTAGTTTTTAATATTTGTTTTATTTATAAGCATAGTTTGTTTAGTTTAGTTTTATAAGGTCATAGACCTTTGCAAATTCTCTGTAACTTATACCTAAGGGTTTTATTTTATTTTTACCCTATTTTAAAATTAAACATGTGCTATAATGTAGGGTTTAGTTTTAGTATGTTTGATAGAGGTCTGGTTGTTAAATTCATTTAGATAAGTAAGGGTTGAATCTAAACTAAAACTTAACATATAACATAAACTTTTGAAACTAGTTTAATACAACTCTAATAGGGATTTAACCCTAGAATCTACTTAAGAGTTTAAGACTGAGATTCTAATTGATCTAATAAAACAAACCCAAAGCATTTATTCAAACTAGTAGAGAGTAAAAATTACAGACCTTAATCCAAAGGATAATGACTATAATTACAACCTGTAAACATAATTAAAACAACTTGGAATTGTAGAAGCCTCTTACCTGCAACTATGCAGCGTGTTAATGGATAAAATACCCTCCACACTTAAACACCTAGAATTAATAAAATACTAGCTATCTCTGACCTTAGGAATGATAACCACATAAATTTGGAACTACCACAATCCTCCCAACCATGACCTGGAACTGTTCCCATTTCTAATCTGAATCCCTCTGAGATGGATCCAATATGCAAGCGATCCAAAACTCCTAAAGGTGGGTTGTTGCTATTTGGTAATTGCACTCTTTATAAGAATGCTCGCTTTTGGGAAAAAAAACTCCGCAAAAACTTATTTAGGAATAATAATCATATCCCTAAGCCCTCTCTTGGCTCAGTCTTTATAGAAAATATTTTAGGAAAGGACAGTTGGTTTTAAACTTCAGTTGAATCAAGAATTCATTACTTTCTTGAAAATCATCTTAAATTTGATTTATATGGAATTAATAGTTATTTTGTTTGACTAGGAACTTTTTAGTAGTTCCTAGTNATATATAAACTTTACATATTATTCTTAATATTTATTCATGCATCATATAACATAGTTTTATTTATTTTTATGCTTCCTTTAGTTTACATTATCTCCTTTATTAAGGCCTTCGAAAGGTTTGGTCATTCAACTAGGTTAGGCAATTCTAGATCCTTCTTGCATGTTGGATTATCTCATATATCGTGGTAGTTCTTCCAGTCCTTGATGAGAAGTAGATTTGAAATTTTATTTAATCAACTTAAAATAATTATGATAAGGGTCGGTTCTATTCAAAGTCGTTCTCACTCAACACACTTAAGTTTAGTAACCCCTTGCATTATTCAGATCCTAAGCTCAACACTATTAATTGGATGTTACAATAGTGCAATTATAGAGCCTCTCACTCAACACTAATACTAGGATGTACTTGTATAATACACCTAGGGATACAATGACCAAAGATATGATTCTCTGGATATTATGTTCAACATCAATTTGGAATGCCCTAGGGATTATGCCCAACACTTCCAATATTATAACGCATGTGTTCCAGAGCTTACGCTCAACACAAAATCTCATAACTCATGTGTTCCAGAGCTTATGCTCAACACAAAATCTCATCAATCATGTGCTTCAGAGATTACACCCAACATATTATAGAACTCAATCATGCATTCAGTCTTCTGCACATTGCATCACAATAATCATCTCAGTATATGTATATGTTAATCACACAATAATAAATCAAGTACATCGTACCACAAAAATAGTCCTTGTCCATTAGGGTCCACACCCAACATATACAAGATAATAAAACATGTGCATTGGCTTACATCCAATATATCTAACTAATCAACAGATCTTATGTGAAGTGGTGCATATGCCCAATATATAAACATAAACATCAAAGTAACTCATATGCAACGGGGCTCATGCCCATTAAAGTTAAGGTCAAAATTTGGGATCTATGACAATTTCCTGCAACAACAAAGTTATCATTTTCTTTGTGTTTTGCAAGAAAATCGAACCATAAAAGAATAAAATTATTTTTTTGGTTTTATCAGTTTCAATGTCGGGCTTGTTTGGGCCAAGCATTGTAACCATGCTTTGATACCATATTGTCACACACCTATAAATTCCATAATAATAATAATAATAATAATAATAAAATCGATATATATATATATATATATATATATATATATATATACTCCAAGTGAATAACCTAGCATGTAATAGTATGTAATAGTTACTGCAACATAAGTAACTAGGCGTTTCCTTGTATAGTGACTTATATATTTTCCAATACTAATTTTGACAGGTTATTATGTAGATTCTTGCATAGTTGTTACTGCCATTCTGACGTTACCCCGAAGGTGATTTTCTTGACATACTTTTATATTTGTCTTTTTATTTTTTTTGCTAATGGATTTCTTATCCCTAAGGCTAAGTCTCGACCTTATCCTTCATGCCCTAACTCTTAGAGTATGAAGTTACTTGCATACTTTATGAACATGCACAGTAAGGGGAGACTATGGTGTATAGTCTTGATCCCATTACTTAACAGGTGTTAATCTTATATGGATCCAAGGTATAACCATGGTCCTTTGTGCAAGGTGTATATAAACATATTTATTTGCATTGATTTACTTTTTAATAAAGTCGGGACTATGGGGTTTCTTCATAGTCTAAGGAAATACAAGCGTTGACCTGTTCATAACATATGATTTGGTCGTGCAATATAATGGGAAGTACAAAGTTATAATGTGGATTTACCTTTGCAATAAATTTTTGTCCTAGTTGTGAGTTGACAGCTCAGCCATGCACTTAAAGGCCTGCTTGAGATTCAATCTTGGCCCTCCATTTGTCAATGCGAGATGGCAAGGGTTTGATAGGGTTTAATGTGTTTCTTTCCTATTTGAGCCTTTCATTTTGCTAGATAACTTAGTCTGAGGTTTTTGGAATAATTTCTACCTTCCATGACTGCATTGAGCAGCTTCACCCATTAAATCTTACCCAGATTGTTAATGGTGTCTTTACTGGATGCTTTTGAGGTGTGTTCGAGGTTTTTGTTCATGTTAAATGTTGCCACCAGACTCAGCCTTGTTGTTTGGTTCTTAACAAGATCAAACCATGTTCCATAGTTTTTCAACTGCCTTAACCTAGTATGTAAAATTTTAACTCTTAAAATAAAAAAATGATAAACCTTCTTTTAACTTTCGGGTAGTAATGACTAACTGGTATTGTTTTTTTTCTTTGTAGGAAGAGGAGGGATAAGGGTGTCTAGGAGGAGCCAACCCTTATCGCTCTTTGCACTCGGATACATTTTCAAATCAGTCTTTATAATTTTAGTTTTTCAAATAAAAATACATTATGGTTCTGACTGTAATGTGATGATTGCAGGTTTGGGGAAGCCGGTGAGGATGCTGACAGGGTCACCTCCTCCCGGTCCCCCTTCTTAAAACACTAAGGTGAGTAAAACCACCCTCAAATCGAGTTATCAATTATTCAACCATTTCTTGCTTATCAGCCCTGACATCATTTCTTTATTGTTTGGTTATGCAAGTGGCTCCGGTGTGGATGCTTCTCATCTACGATATTGGTCCATTTTAGCTATGAGAGCATTGGTCTTGTGGCCATGTAGGATCCAATATTTCATCTCAATTCAGATAAGTGTAGACCGTAGTTTATGGTTTTAAACCTTATGGGTTTGTATTCCACTAGATAAAGGGAATCACAGCCTATTTGTTCCATTGTTTGTTTTAAATCCTTCTTATGTCTATATTGTTATGGATCTAAATGAATGTTGTGGGTTCCATCTTCGATGGGATTACCACCACCTCGTGTTTGTGTTGTTTGTAAAACCTATTTATATATATTGGGGTTCTTAAAAGAATGGTGGATACCATCGGTGATGGTTTTTCAGCCACTCAGTTTCGAATCCCATATGTTTAAATTTGATATTTAATAATAAACATAAGGAGAACCCCTAGGGTCTGTACGAGTTGTGTTTCTTGATGTTAATGAAAATTCCCGACATGAATTTATTTATAAAGAAGAAATAAAAAATAATCCCCTTGGGTCTATACCACTTTGTCATTGAGTTTTGGTTGCTTATTATAATACCTGTCATGATTTATGTTATACAATGGCTACCATCTAACAATGGTCTTACTTCCACGTATTTTATATTTCAAAGGTTTCGTTGGTTGTAAAAGATTTGGGATCTTGATTTGAATTTTGTAGAGTATATTTCTTTTAAATAAAGATTGAGCCTCGGTTTTAGTTACCCATAATATAAGGTTATGCAATATATGATATGGATTTGTAAGCAAATCACGATGGTTAAAATGGATCTAAATGATTTAGTTTATAATCTTTTGATTGCTCGACTACAGTTATGTAAATGCTAGTTAATAGATATAGTAATTTTTCTTTTATATCTATCATGGTAATCTCTATCTATACTAGGGTTTTAAGATGAGTTAATACTGATATGTTTTACTTGGGATTTATGGAAGCCTCTCGACTCTTAACCTGTTAAGAAAATTCCTAAATAAATAGTTTATGATTCTTCGATTGACAGGTTATGCAAAAGAATAATTTGTCGTGTTATTTGATTTATTTTGATTTGACAATTTCTCTATGAGTTTTTATAATAACTAGAGAAGGTTCATTATGTCCGTCATATTGAAATTTAACTAAAAATTATATTGGAACATATTATGATTCTGGTTTGTAAATATTTATTCTAAATAGTTTATAATTCTTGTTAACATCAAATTGAGTGAATGGATACTTTGGTGTGTCGTATTCAATCTAGTTTGATTAAACAAGTTATGTAAAATATATGCAAGCTCAATCTAGAACATTTAACTAGATCTAAGTAGACTTTCATTCAATTTACTACTTGTGTTAACATTACACATTGTACAAATTCTATGATTATTAAATGTCAACATTACATTGTTCCCTCTATGTAGTTTTTTAACTAAAGCTAGTGGGAGGTTCTCTTTCTTTTGTTGCAGAGTTTTGTGGTTTAAAAATTTATAATTATTGCCTTGATACCCTTTGTAGTTATTCCGAGTGTTTTTGTAAAACTTAGTATTCTTCTTTCTTTGATCAAAGTTTTCACGTCTTTTAGTTTTACAATTAGGTACATTTTCTCTTTTATTCTTATTCTAAGCATAACATAAATTCACTTTTCTCATTGCCTCTTCCAATATCTTTGGATTGGCATACTCAATCCTCTCTTTAAACATAAGATGCAAGCAACTAACAAAGCACTATATTTTTTTTTCATCTATTATATATGGTACATAATGAATCAAACTTAGGAATTTACTATAGAGTTCTTTCATGATCATAGCACCTAACCTTAAATCGTAAAATTCCTTCGTTTTTTCTTTGTAGTATTGTTCTAAAAGATATATTCGTTTAAAGTGCTTCTTAAAGGTTTTACATGTTACATAACGTTCTTTTATACCTTTTAATTTTTGTATATCTTTCCACCAAATATCTGCTTTTTCAGTTAAGTTATAGATGGCCATTTTCTCCTTTAGTTCATCGAAATAGTTAAAGATATGGAAATATTTCTTCATTCTAGATAACCAAGCTTTTCCTTCTTCTCCTATCTCGATGTCACCATTAAACATAGGAGTTTTAATCTTTTTAAATTCTCCAGAAATTTTGTCATAAGGTTTGTACTTCTTTTTCTTTTGATTATTGTCGCTACATTCACTAGAATCATGATGTTTTTCTATAAGGTGTTTGGTTGATTCCTCGCTGGAAGATTCAGCCCTATGACTAGAAAATCCATCTTCCTTCCCTTACATTTGTAAGGTGTGGATTTTTCCATATTAAGTTCAGTTTCTTTGTGTTTCTCTTTTTTTATTACTATGTATTTTAGCAAGCAAAATATTATTTAACTCCTCTTGTGCTTTCAATATGCTTTCATTATCTTCCCTACCTCTTTTTAATTCTACTCTTATTTCCTTATCAGCTCATTGTAACTTAGATGGGTTGTCATTTCAACTCTCATTAATATTTACCCAAATTTCACCCTCCCTTAGATTACCCTCTTCATTGTTCCCAAGATTTATAGGATGATATTCTTCTTCCCAAGACATTCCTACATCTTCCATAATTTCCTGCAAAAACAAAGTTATCCTTCTCTTCCTGTTTTGCAATAGAATCGAACCACAAAAGAATAAAATTAGTTTTCTGGTTTTATCAAGTTTAGTGTTGGGCTTGTTCAAGCCAAGTGTTGTAACCATGCTCTAATACCATACTGTCACACACCTATAAATTCCATAATAAAAATAATAAAAATGATATATATAAATACATAAACATCTATATACTCCAAGTGAATAACCTAGCATGTAATAGTTACTGCAACATAGGTAATTAGGTGTTTCCTTGTATAGTGGCTTATATAGTTTCCAATACTTATTTTGACAGGTTATTATGAAGATTCTTGCATAGTTGTTACTGGTATTATATCATTACCCCGAAGGTGATGTTCTTTACATATTTTTATATTTATCTTGTTATTTGTTTTTTCTAAGGGGTTTCTTATCCCTAAGGCTAAGTCTTGAACTTATCCTTCACACCCTAACTCTTAGAGTATGAAGTTAGTTGCATACTTTATGAACAGGCATGGTAAGGGGAAAGTATGGTGTATAGTCTTGATCCCATTACTTAACAGGTATTAAGGTTATATGGATACGAGGTATAACCATGGTTCTTTGCGCAAGGTGTATATAAACATAGTTATTTGCGTTGATTTACTTGTTAATAAAGTCGATACTATGGGGTTTATCCATAGTATGAGGCAATATAATCATTGACATGTTCATAACATATGATTTGGCCATGCGATATGATGGGAAGTACAAAGTTATAATGTGGATTCGGACCTTTGCACTAAATTTATGTCTTGGCTGTGAGTTGACAGCGTAGAAAGGCACTTAAAGGCCTACCCGATATTCAATCTCAGCCCTCCATTTGTAAATGTGAGCTAGAAAGGGTTGAATAGGGTTTAATGTGTTTGTTTCATGTTCGAGCCTTTCATTTCACTGGATAACTTGGTCTGAGATTTTTGGAAGAATTTCTACTTTCCATGGTTGCGCTGAGGAGCTTCACCCGTGAAATCTTACCCAGATTGTTAATGGTGTCTTTACTGGTTACATCCGAGGTGTGTTGGAGGTTTTGTACTTGTTAAAAGCCACCACCACAAAATGCATCATGTCATAACTCTCCAAATACAAAGGATGAAAAACCCAACAATTGTTTGAGTATGATAGATAATTGCAGAGAAAGATTTACAACACATGAACAAATTGCCTGATAAGAAATATCAATGAAGCACTAGAGGATTCATTAATTAAGAGGTAGGATTCTCTAAAAATATTAATTATAAAATATTAAAAATATTATTATAAAAATTGGAAAAATAATATTTTCTATTTATCTATGAGATCCATCACTTAAGAGGTCAGATTTTTCCTTAAGAAAGGTGCCCTTCTAACAAAAATTTAATGTTAATTAAGTAAATAATTTTAACAAAATCATATTTTTACATTAATCAATATACTTAGCAATGACATAAATTAGGTATTATAGCACGAATAGAACTTTAAGCATTAATGCATTCTCTAACTTCAAATGCATTGTATTTCCTACTAAGCAAAAAATTCATAAATTAACTTCCTTCCATTCATAATACACATTAGCAATTATGAGGAAAGACAAAGAGAACGGATCATCATATTATATGAGCATCACTTCACTTAAATTGATTGACCATTTGTTTCAAACCTCATCACAAATAAATTCATATTTGTATAATTTATCTTTCAATAGTAAAATAGTTGTAGAAGAAGGCACTTAGCTTTTACATGATAATGGCATTAGAGGAAATTTGGGGTCTAAAATGGGCCTTATAAGAAAATGCGCCAATAATAAATTTTGTGAGTTGGAATTCAAGAACCAATAGAATTTCAATAAAATGAGTCAACCATAATGGTTGAATTGACATATTTGTCATAAAAGAAAACTACTTTTTTTGTTCGTAAGTTTTGTCATATCTCCGTCTGGTTTTACTCAAATTCTAAGCGGAAGAGCTCATTGGATGCGGAATTTAATTCTGCATCCAATGTGTACCCACACTGCATACTTTTGAGGGACCCTGCTACCCCAAAAACAAGAAATCCCTAAAAAAAGGTGATGATGATGTCATCATCACATTTTTTTAGGTATTTATTGTTTTTGGGGTAGCGGGGTTTGTCAAAAGTATGAAGCATGGGTACTTGTTGGATGCGGAATTAAATTACGCATCCAATGAGCTCTTCCGCTTAGAATTTCAGTAAAACTAGAGGGAGATATGTCAAAAATACGAACACAAAAAGTAGTTTTTTTCATTCTTCCTCAAAAATTAATAACTATTATTTTATTATTTAACTATTATATTACTATTTTAAATGTTATTTTATTATTTTCCTTAGGAGGCCCATTTTAGACCTCAGATTTCCTCTAATGAATAGGAATAAAATGTATTTGCATTAAGGATTGTCATGCAAGCATCAACACTAACAAGTTTACTGCCCACTTTATAGCCAAAATATTAGGGTCCTACCCTAACCCGCTACTTTATCAATGCACAAGGCCATAAGGCCCATTAGTTAGTTAGTCGGCAGTGTCTTAATGTAAAAGTGTCTTCCTTGTTAATTAAAGACCCTTATGTGGTTGATCCTCATTAATAGTGGGACCATAAGTAGTTAGGAATTTAGTTATTGAAGCGCTATGTATAGTGTAACAAGTTATGTATGTGAATAAAAAATTGGCTTTGTATTTGGAGCTTTGATCTTGGAGGTTCACCCCTTGAAGAGGAAAGCGAACATAGCTATCTATTTTATCTATTCACTCTTTGTATTCGTATATCTTCTCTGATTTTTTTGTTTTCAGTGTATTACAAGTGGTATCATAGCTCTTTATTGGGCTGAAAAGCAATCATTTTTAATACTAGGTTTTGGCTCTTTTAAACAAGTCATCTTGGAATTTTTACTCTAATTTTTTTCTATGATGTTTCAAGGTTTGAAATTTTTAGGGTACATAAAGGACATACAAAGGTAGGTTGTGTCAAAATTTTATCCTTTGGTTCATTACAATTTCATAGATACACTCTATGTAATGGTTTTTACTAATCCATAAGGTTTGGCTCCTTCAAACGAGTCAGCTTGGTATTTTCACTCCAATTTTTTTCCGGTAATGTTTATGGGTTTGAAAATTTCCAGGTTATAGAAGGAATATAAGCAAGTAGATTAGCCTAAAATTTCTAATTCTAGGTTAGGGTTTGTGAGTATCCCTAAACGAGTGTTTTGGGTAAAACTATTATATCTAAAGTTATAAAAATCCAAATTGAGTGGCACGAGTGATATTGGAAAGAAGACAAACGAAAGTGTTTTAGTAAAAATTTCATATTTAGATCCAAAAATTTGGATGAGTGGCAAGCCATACAAGTTCATTGTTGTGAGAAGTCCTAAATTAACAAGTTTCAATAAAATTACCCTAGGCTTTTCTTGGCACATCAAAATTCAGCAAAACCTGTGACATTCCAAACTAGACATATTAGGATACTGCAGGACAAAGTTTCAAATTCAACTACAAAAATTTCAGTGTTACCAAAGCTTCAAGGTGAGCTTGCACGACATTCTCCAAATTAAGGTTTTACAAGTTGTGCTTATCTCAACACTTTGACTCCAAACCATACCTTGAAAATTATGTTATTTTTCATTGCTTGTAGAGCTCTTTCTAGGGTTAGCGAGCTCAACACTTAATTTTTTTTATAGATGTGTTCTGACATCTTTAAATAACACAAAAATCTGTCATTCAACAGGTAAACCCTACCTTGAAAAGTATGTTATTTTCCATTGATTGTAGATCTCTTTATGGGGTTAGCAAGCTCAACACTTAATTTTTTTTAGAGATGTGTTTTGACATCTTTAAATGAAACAGAAATATGTCATTCAACAAGTAAACATGTGGTTAGTGAAGAATACACATAGAATATACAAGTGGTACTTTAGTTAAAATTTGTTCTGCCATTGCAACCTCTATTGGTACCCCTTCGAGTAGTACCACATCAACCAACACTTGTGTATGGAATTTCACTTATGCGTACCTTTGGGTGTATTGGAAGTCCCCTAAGTATACTTGGAACTAACTTTAGACAAAATTGATTAATTTTCTTGTTGTTATAGTACATTGAGAACATGACTTGGGAAGATCAATCTCTAATTCTTAGGTACTCAAGTAGTACCGCTAAGGAAATAGTCAAGCATCCTTAGTTACTTCCTTGAGATATTGGGTCGAGTATTATTGTTATACCCTACACATATATCAAAGAACTTGTTGCAGCTACAACATTTTCCCAAAATTCCAAAAAAAATTAGGACCCTCCTTTAATTTGTTTAGCTCAGCTCTTTGTTTTGTTTGATGTTTGCGCAAAGATTTATTTTTATGCCAGCCATGTTTTACTGTTTGAATTGATTTTTCCTTGCTATCAGAAGTGTTTAGATTTTTGAGTCGGGAGTCCAGTTATCTTCACACCCGCCATTGCGGAAAAGAACAGGACATCAAGTCTGAGTCAAGTGTATTTAGTCTCCAATGCATTTTTCTTTATCAGCATTTGTTTTGAGATCCCGTCGGAACCTTTTTATATACATCTTCCGCCGTTGCAGAGAAGGTACTACGAAGTTTTTCGAGAGTTATTTTATCCTTTTCCAATCCCTGCCATTTTGTTTCGCAGGTCCTAGGTTTTTTCAACTTTCGCCATTGAGGCTCTAGAAAGCACTATGATTCCAATAGTTTGATTTATCTTGTCCGCTTGGTCGATGTTTTTTGCTTGAGACATGTTTGTTTTTACTCCATTTTGCTGGTCTGCGGAACTCGTTTCCTTTATGGTTTCCACTGTTGCGGCTCTTCAACCAACTATTGGTCCGGGGCTTTAGCTTAGCGAGCTCCGATGTGAAGTTTATTTGTTTCTCCCTCCAATGCCATTGCGAGCGTTTCGACGGTTTCATCATCCACCATTGCGGAGGCGATACTGACAGGATCGCCGATCCCTTAGCTGTTCCGCCTCCCGATGGTTTTATTTTTCCTGCCGATTATAGTTTACCAAGGCGTAAATATTGGGGTCAAGGTGTTTTTATTATTTTATTGTTATTTTGGCGATTTTCCCGTGCTGTCGTTATCGCTCGAGCAGACCAATGCATTTGTTGTCGGTACCTTTGCTCCTAGTTGGCTCCACCGTGGAATTTTACAAGTTTTTTCTCCACCAGTCGTGCAGCATAGTGCCAGGTAGGCACTTATGCCCATTTTACCTTTCCATTCGATTGGTCAAACTGTTTTTGTTGTCTCTACAGTTATTGGTTACCTAGGTTTTCCATCTCAGCATGTATATATATAGTGAGGTAAATGGTATGGTGGCCCGGTGGGGGGTGTTTGTGGTTTTGCATGATGATTTATTTCGTGGCTGTTACGGTTTTGCATCCCGCACTCGATTGCTGGGGAAACTGGTGCAGACAGTCGTTACACTATCCGCACCAATTTCCCCCAGTCTGCGTGTGGCCATCCGAGGGGGGGCGTGTTTTCATGGGTTTCTTCTGGGATCCCGAGGTATTATTTCCACTATTTGGTCGCCCTCATTTTTGTGAACCAGGTTCGTAACATTGAGACTGTTAAACTTGAATATGAACCCCGGACCAAATTTAGGTTCAGAATGCATTATCTATGCAGACTGTGATGTGAGTGCGTTTGCAACGAGTAGCTTCATCTTATCACTTGCAGTGTCCTTCACTCGAGGTTAGGCACCATGTTTTCCATGTAACGTTTAGGTCATAGCACCGAGAGTGGGTGTCAAGACTGTTTTCTCCTTGACGAGAGGAGGGGGATATGTGTTGTTCTAGAGAGGCCATACTATTTTAAGTTGATTCTGCAAATGTTGGTCGTGAGCTAGTTTTATCCTTTTGGGTAGATTAATTTTATGGGGGAGCATTTGGTTTTGAGCATTATTTGCTTATTTTTCATAGTTGCACTCATGTTTAGCATAGACGAGGTAAAATGCTTATACAGTTTGTCTCCATTTTGAATGTTATCTGGAAATGAACCAACAAAACCTAAAAAAAATTCTGTATATGACAGGGAAATTCCTTAGAATCCAAGATGTCTAAATGTCAGAAGAAGAAGGCTCCCATAGTAGAAGAGGAACCCGAAGTCAAAATAATTACCAGAGTTGAATACACCTATGAGGACACCAAATGCATAGTGGGTGTGGAACCCGAATATCAATGGGGTGAAATTTATAGATTAATAACACATCAAGAAGTACTTGACATAGGTTTTGAAGAAGAAACCATCTATGCCAATATAGAGAGATCTGCATTGATGAAAGTTGCTACCAGACCTAATATTTTTCCATGCCCAGAGGTGATTGGGTGGATTCTTCCCAAGGTAGATGTAACCACCATGATTTTGACAAATGTTGATAAAAAGGGTTATGCTGCTTATAGCCCTGGGTATGTGTCACTGGCCTACCACTTACCAGAAGCACATGTGTACTTGACTAAGGACTGGTTGAAGGCAATTAAGATGGACCTAGTCGAGACACTGAAGAGAATGCTGATGCCTGGCAAGAACTTTAGAACTATGCCGACCGGGGAATATGGCACTACCAATCTAAGAACCCCTTACAGGTTCATTTCCCTGATGCTGAACAGGATTTTCGGGAGGGCCCACGGTAAAAGCATCAAATTGGAGTGGGTTCCTATCATTTTCTATGTTACAACACAGGGCACAGTGTTTAACTGGGCAAACATTATGTCCAACACCCTCTCGGCCTGCATTGCTTCAGCATTAGGAGGGGTGTCCCAGAAGAGATCAGAGTTCTATATGAGCTCTATACTAATTGATTGCATACTATGCAACCAACCCTTCCCCAATCTAAGGTGTATCTGGGATCGGGAGAGAACACCAATCTACTCAGCATACAAGCCATTGTGGGCACACAAATACCACAGTCACTATAGAGAAGTGTGTGAGCACTTTGTCATGCCATTATATACATTGATCTTCTTAAAGGAGTGCAACTGTTTGTCAGAGGAAGCATTGCAGGTGATTGAGGAATATGCTAACTACTATCTAACAGAGGATGGATTGTATTTTAGAATGTATGGATTCTCTAGAGCACCCTCACTGCTACCAAAATATGCCACTAACTATATAGTCCACAAAGAGGTAGTTAGACAAGTCTTTCTAGATGGAATAAGGAGTTTTCTGTTTGAACATAAGAAAGCAGCTTACCCTCCTTTACCATTCAGGTTGGGAAGCTATAAATTCACAAGGGTGAAGAAAGCTGAGGAATTTGTGGAGGAATTGGGGAAATTCCATTTTGGGGAAATGAATTTCCACAGGAATGATTCCCGGAACAAAGTGGCAGAGCACTGCAAGGAAGCAAATGTGCATTTTGAATACACAAGCCACTGGGATCGAGAGGAATCCATTTTTCGCAGTGCACAAAATATAACGGCCTTAAGAAGAAGGTTTAAAAAGAAAATCACCACCAAAGGCGGGAAAGGACAAGATGAGCAAGAAAAGGTAGAGGAAGAAGAAACTAGAAAAAGAAATGAAGATGCTAGGAGACTAGCACAGGAAGCCAAAAGTTGGCTCAATGGAATCAATGGTGAGGAGGAAGAGAAGAGAAGAGTTGAACAAGAAGCAGCTAGAAAGGCAAAAGAAGCTTCCCGGAATGAAGAGGAGGAAAAGAAAAGAAAGATGGATGAGGAACTGAAGAAGCAGGAAGCAGAGAGGCTAAAACTGACAGGAGCAGTGACAGAGCAATTAGCTTCCAATCCTGTAGACAGTTAGGCTCAGGACTTGGGTAGTCCTGATATTCAAGATCCTGTGGCAGCTGCTGGCAGCACAATAGGACAAGCTATGGTCCCCACCCTTAGGCTAATCCCTTTTGATCAGAAGAAAGGGGAGGAGGTACCAAATTTCAACACTATCTTTTATGATACTGAAAGGAAAAGGATAGTGAAGAGGACCGAGAGAAAGGTCGAGACTGGGGGGCAGTCAGGTAAAATGATAAATGATACAACTGTAGTATATGGGGCAGACAAGGACCCCAGATTCACTATCAGAGCTGGGGCTGCATTGATCCATGCTTCTGAGGACAATGTAGATCGGATGATGACTGATCTTGAGAAGTCAAAGAAGTCTTCTACCCAGCTCAAAGATACCCTGAGAAGAGAGAGAGAGGAAACTAATAGGTTAAAAATAAAATTTGAAAACATACAACAGGAAATAAAGTCTTCAAAAGCTGAGCTCCAGTCCCTCCAAGTAGAGAAGATATCTATGGAGGCCACCCAAAGAAGTCTGGAGAAAGTGCAGTAGGAATGTCAAGGGTTGAAGACAGAAAAGGAGGAGCTACTAGGTAAGATAGGGGAGTTGGAGCTATAGAAGGCTACCTTGGAGGAATCTGAAAGGCAGTCTCAGGGGCAAACTGCAGAGCTGAGAGAACAGGTTGCCTCACTAACAGCAGCTCTAGAAGAGGCCAGGGAACAGCAAGCCAATCTCCATCCTTTCAAGGAGCATGTTCTAGCACAGAGGACCAAGATGCACCAGCTGCAAGTACCTATAGAGGAAGAAAGGTGCAAGATATTGCAGGTAGACAATCGGCTAGAAGATATTTTGGAAACCTCTTCATATTTTGTGGACAGATTGCAGGACATCTTAGAAGTCCTAACATGAAGGATGGAAAGATTGGAAGCGAATGAAGAAACTCCTACAGAGTTACCATCAAAAGATCAACAATCCCTAAGGCAAGACTATGATTTACTGGAGTTTGCCATAAACACAGCTAAAGAATTCAAGAAGGCTGTCAAGAAGACAAAGGGGGCTTGTGCAGAATTCTTCAGGAGACTTTTGATCACTTATAATCACTGCCAGGTAGAGGCTGAACAAAGAATGGATATCTTTCCAGGCCACAGCCTATTTCTGGAGATGTTGCAAATAAGATATCAAGAAGATGAGCAAAGGATACATCCCATCAAAGCCATAGATGAGCAAACCCTGAGGAATGAAGTAGCTCATTCCACAGTTAGTGTGCAATTGTTAGAAGACCAACTTCGCTTGAGTGCAGCCAGAATAGAAGTAATAAGAAATTAGGCTGCTAAATTCGAAATAAATATTCGTTTCTTAGAACCCTCTAAATTTCAAAGCATTGCCTCAGAGGCTTCAGCATGGAAGAAGTTTTTGAATAGTCAAGCGGGACCCTCCTCATGAGCACTTTATTTGTTTTATTGTAATATATTGTAAATGTTATAAGCACTCAATGAAAGAAAAATGTGGGAGGTGAAGAGTTGGGGAATCCCAAGAGTCATCTATGGGCAGCCCAATAGTTTTGTTCTTTTGTATAAATATAGAAGATTTAGATGAGGGAAGGACTTTTTCCTAGTTAGATTGGAAGACATATTGTAAGAAGAATTATTTCCTCTTGCAATAGATAATTACAGTTTGCCTGTTGGAGAAAGTTGGGTGCAATGTTCAAATGTTATGCTATGGATTTGTTGAAGAGGAACTATTTCATTTTTAGTTTTTTGTCCATTAACTATGAGATCGTTATAACTCTTTGAACCTATGTTCTTGGATGAGTGATCTCTGGTTTATTTTATGAAAATTTCCACTATGAGTAATGAATGTTGTTCATAAACAATTGGCTTTCTGGTTGTTCAAATATCTTTAAATGTTCATGTGTTTTGAAAGAAGTGCCAGCTATCTATGATTTTTCATAATGCATGCAAAAAATACATTACTCACTAATAAGTGATAATCTTGCTCCCTAGGGATAGGTTAGGTAGTTAGATTTAATTCCTTGCTATGTGTGATTTAGATGCAAGAGAGTCTAAGACGAGAGGTAAGAACCTGCGCATCACATTGTGGCCACTCCTTGCATTCTCAATCAATCTTCATCTTTAGCTAGGCACTTGCATGTCATACTTAAAACTAAAAACACAAAAATATACATGGTGGACTGGGCCGCAACCGGTAAAAACTTTTATTTTTGTTACTTGACCTATGGTAGTCGGACCGCAAACCGGACGGATTCGCTACACCAAACAGTCATGGGCTAGTTGGAAACATTGACTGGGGAGAATCCTTTGTTTTTGTTGCCTACGAATTTCTAGGCCTCAACAGTTTCTGGCGCCAGAAGGAGGGCCACCAGTACATGGCTGGCCGGGGAAATCCATTTCCTTGAAATAACTCCACCAGTGATAGTTTTGAAAGCAGTTTTCCTGATTCAAATACTGAAGAGAATAGAGAACATTTGTTCGCTATGGAAAACCAAGTGGTAAATGATCTGAGAAGATACACACGGGCTTATGTAAAGATTATTGGAGGATTATGCATTATCCCTGATTTACCCCGAAGAGAATACAAGAAGAAAGACCGTCCCATCTTGGAAGATTCAGTGTTGGTTGGAGACTTGGAAGAGTTAGTAGAAGGAGCATTACAAGAGGTGGTTCAACCTTTGAATCAAATAGGCCCAAACACACCTTACTATTCACCTGTGTGGACTCCTGTTCCTTCACCTCCTCACTCTCCACCTAGACTCATGGTAGGTGTAAATGCAAATTAGACACCTAACCCACCAAATCCACCACTCGCTTGGAAAGCCAGATCACCCTTGAACTTAACACCTCTGTTGCATGACTTACCTCAAGCTTTTGAGAAGTTGCTACCTAAATTTGATCCAAATGAGAAGGTTGTAGTAGATGACCATTTGCAAAGTTTCTATTTATCAATAGAAGGATTAAGGCCTAGGGAACATGAGGATGTTGTTTGTAGAATTTTTCCACACACCCTAAAAGGAGCAACAGTATCGTGGCATTTTGGTTTGCTTGCAAACTCTATCCCAGATTGGGATACCTTTGAAAGGATTTTCAGAAACAAGTATGCAGCCCAAAATACGCATGCAACACTAATGAAAGGTTTGGGTGCTTTAAAAAAAGAAAGGAATGAAAAGGTACACAGTTTCACTCAAATATTTTCGGCTTACCTCAAGAAATTCTCTGCAATTGATAAGCCCTCTAATAAAGTTCTGATTGAGTATTATACCTCAACTTTAGGTCCTGACTTGCCTATGTTAGCAAAATCTCAAGTTAAGCCTACGTTAGCAGAGACTTATGAAGAAGCAGAAAGAGTAGAGGCTGAAAAGGAAAGTATAGAAGATTATCCTGAGCAATCTGGAGAAAAAACGTCTGGGAAAAGAACCTTATTGCTGTCTAAACCTAAAGAGGAGAAATCACATGATTTTGAGGGGATGTTAAAGATTATGCAAAAGCTTTCCAACAGAATAATAGATTTGGAGAAGGAAAAAGTAGCTCAGAAAGCTTATAAGCCTTATTACAAAAAAAGGGAAGATAAAAACCAATGCAAGACCCCTCCACATGGTTTAGCATCAATGAATCTGACAAAGGTAGGGAAGGATAATTTCTGCACTTTTCACCAACAACCTCATTCTGAAAAGAATTGTCCTCAATGGTTAAATTCAATGGCATTGGTAATGAATCAGCTCTTGGACTCTAAATTGACTGAGGACAGTGATGAGGAAAAAGGTAATAAGACCATAGAAAAACAAGAAAATGATGCCATGTTTTTATGGGATTGTGTCTCGCTGTTTGATACAGAAAAAGTACTCTTAAACCTGAAAATATACCAATGACAACAAAAGACACGAATTTGATAAATAAAGACAGTTCAATAATCTCGAAAATTAATAAGTTGCAAGAGAATATCAGGAAACAGGCAAAGAACAATGTTGAAGATAAAGTACCCAAAATTACCATTATCAGCCAAGATACGGAGCAAATCAACAAGCCTGCTAAGCCTATGGAAGAACAAGTAGAGGTTAACAAAGAAAATACTAAAAATCCTGAAGAGCCAAAGGAAGAGATACCCACCGAAAACCAACCTATGGAGGAAGATGTCGAATCAATTGGGGAAGAGAAAGCTAGAACCCCACCTTTCCTTTTGACTCTGGAAATGCTGAACCATAAGGTGCATAATTGTTTGGTAGATTCTGGATCATCGATGAATGTTATGCCACTCGCAGTTTGCAAAAAAATTAATGGGCAGCCAAAACCTACTGCTTGGGAAGTTACTCAACTAGATAGAACTAGTGTCAAAGTAGTGGGGGAAATGGAGATTGTTCTCATTCGTTTATCTGCAAATAATAAGATATGTCAATTTATTGATATTGTGGTGGCTGACATGCCAGATGGATATGGACTTATTCTGAACCGTGACTGGTCCGCAAGGTTAAAAGGGTATTTTGCTTCAGATTGGTCACATTTATGGTTGCCTCATAAAGGGGTCCCAAATCGGATCAAAATTTTAATGGAACCTTACATGAAGCACACTATCACTAAGTTGGAAGAAGGGAATGAATCTGCAAATTCTATTTTGGGTAATTATCTAATGGACCTTGAACTAAGATCTCATGCATCAGAAGAGGCTGGCAATATCACTGACACTCATCCTGATCTCCTTCAATTTTCACAGGCTGATGAAATTGATTGTAAATCGGTAGATATAGTTTCAGTTTCAAAAGTAGTAGAGTTAGATCATGGTTAGGTATTTCACGTTTGCAATCAAGCCTAGCCCCTTAACTCATAAGTTGATAGATTTTTAGGGGTGGGCACAATTTTATTTATTTTTCTTTTTGATTTGATGACCTTGTACATAAATAATTTGATGCAGTTTTACTTCGATTTACCGCTTTTATTTCTGGTTATTTTGGTTTGTTTTTGAATAAAAGAGGCAAACTTTTGGTTGCATGGAAAGCATCAGGGTTCTCGATTAACTGAAATCTTTGGGATAAGACTGTGCATTGTATTTTGAAATGATAGAATTTCTTCTAGTAAGTATTTTTCCTAAATGGCTATGCACTCATTGAAGTCTTGCTTAACCCCTAAAAATAACTCAAAATTGAGAGGTTTGGAATACTATTTTGAGGCTCCATATATTTCACATCTAAGATGTCCTAGGGGGTGATAGCAAAGGACCCATGGAAAGGAAGCAATGTAAATAGTCTATTATATATAAATGATCCCATGCCATCATTTCAAAAGCCTAAAGGCTGTTAAGAGTCAAAACTCCTAAAAAGAGCATTACATATCAAAGCGAAGTATTAGAAACATGAATATCGATCTGCCAAAAGTTCTTCTCTGTCCGTGAGCTGAAAAGTAAATTATTCTCTCACACAAAATGACACTATGGATAGAAGAGCTTGAATAAAATTTATAAAGAAAGGTAGATGGAGGACTCAAAAGAACAAAAGTTCAAAAGGCACAAAAGTACAATTGGCACGGGAATGAGGAACAAATGAATATTTTTGTTTACCATATGTTACGATCCTGTGGTGTCCAAGCTAGAAACTACCCAAAGAAAAAGGTAAAATAAAAATCACCTACTAAGCCTTAAAAGAGTTATTTGGAATTTGAATATTTTGTGTTCCCATTTCCAAAGAATGGACTATCCTAAATGATTCAAATGCATGTGTTTTCCATCTGAGGAATACAAGCATATAGAAGTATTCAACTTATGATCTAAATGATTAAACATTCTTTTACTGGGAAGAAGTTGATTCAGAAATCTGGGGTTCACCAGGTATTCGCCAATTGTTGCAGCTGCAACATTTTCCCAAAATTCCAAAAAAAAATTGGGACCCTCCTTTAATTCGTTTTGCTGAGCTCTTTGTTTTGTTTGATGTTTGCGCAAAGATTTATTTTTATGCCAGCCATGTTTTACTGTTTGAATTGATTTTTCCTTGCTATCAAAAGTGTTTATATTTTTAAGTCGGGAGTCTAGTTATCTTCATGCCCTCCATTGCGGAAAAGAACAGGACATCAAGTCTGAGTCAAGTGTATTTGATCTCCGATGCATTTTTCTTTATCGGCGTTTGTTTTGAGATCCCATCGGAACCTTTGTCTATACATATTCCGTCGTTACGAAGAAGGTACTGTGAAGTTTTCCAAGAGTTGTTTTATCCTTTTTTGATCCCCGCTATTTTGTTTCGCAGGTCCTTGGTTTTTTCAACTTTCGTCATTGCGGCTCTAGAAAGCACTATGATTCCAATAGTTTGATTTATCTTGTCTGCTTGGTCGATTTTTTTCGCTTGAGACATGTTTATTTTTACTCCATTTTGCTAGTCTACAAAACTCGTTATGGAAATTGAACCCAGTGATAGAACAATTTTACTCACAACAATTATCAATTGATCATGCAAAATCACTCACAAAAGAGACTGAAAATGGAGCTGAACACTAAAACTGTATTAACTCAATGTACAATATCCAACCCTGTAACATAATAGGTTGCTACATTGAATAATTACATAGGAGATTCGAATGCATGAGGAGGCAATTCGAATCTAGTCAAAAGCAGGCTTACTAAAATTAAGCAAATCCCCCATAGGTGCATAAAGTAGTTTCCAAATCAGTCATGGAGCTCACGAATTGGCAAAAGAACTTAGGAAAGCTAAAGAGTGATGGAATGACAACTCATACATGCTTTTCAAAGGAGAAAAGAGTGGAGGATGTGGAAGACAAAAAACTAGTTAACCTCACCTAGTCAAACTTTCTCAATTGCCTTAAAGCACTGAAAAAGCAGGCAATAAAGCAGAAAAAGCAGAAGGGTACCTAGGAGGCCAGGAATAAAGCAGAATTGATTCCTTGAGGTTTCCCAAGTGCTACATGAGTCAAAATAGGCAATTTTGACCACTATGGATAGGTAAATGACAACTTGCATAAGGTGGGACACATGAACTAGGCAAATAAGACAAAAATAATTAAATTAATGTCTAAGGTAGCTAAATATGGGTTGATTATTCTAACACTCATTTCCTTTATGGTTTCCACCATTGCGGCTCTTCAACCAACTATTGGTCCAAGGCTTTAGCTTAGCGAGCTCCAATGTGAAGTTTATTTGTTTCTCCTGCCAATGCCATTGTGGGCATTCCGATGGTTTCATCATCTGTCGTTGCGGAGGTGATACTGACAGGATCACCGATCCCATAGCTGTTCTATCTCCTGATGGTTTTATTTTTCCTGTCGATTATAGTTGACCGAGGCGTATATATTGGGGCCAGGGTGTTTTTATTACTTTATTGTTATTTTGGCGATTTCCCTGTGTTGTCGTTATCACTCGAGCAGACCAACACATTCGTTGTCGGTACCTTTGCTCCTATTTGGCTCTGCCGTGGAAGTTTACAAGTTTTTTCTCTACCAATCGCACAACACAGTGCCAGGTAGGCCCTTATGCCTGTTTTACCTTTCTGTTCGATTGGTCAAACTGTTTTTGTTGTCTTTACGGTTAGTGGTTACCTAAGTTTTCCATCTCAGCATGTATATATAGAGAGAGGTAAATGGTATGGAGGCCCAGTGGGGGGTGTTTGTGGTTTTGCGTGATGATTTCTTTTGCGGTCGTTACGGTTTTGTAGCCCGCACTCGATTGCTGGGGAAACCAGTGCAAACGGCCGTTACGCTGTCCGTACCAGTTTTCCCCAGTCTGTGTGTGGTCGTCGAGGGGGGGGGAATTTTTGTGGGTTTCTTCCAGGATGCTGAGGTTTTATTTCCACTATTTGGTCACCCTCACTTTTTTGAACCAGGTTCGCAACGTTGAGACTGTTAAACTCGAATATGAACCTCAGACCAATTTTAGGTTCAGAATGCATTATCTATGTGGACCGTGATGCGAGTGTGTTTCAAGCGAGTAGCTTCATCTTATCACTTGCAGTGTCCTTCACTCGGGGTTAGGCACCATGTTTTTCACGTAACGTTTAGGTCGTAGCACCGAGAGGGGGTGTCGAGACTGTTTTCTCCTTAATGAGAGGAGGGGGATATGCGTCGTTCTAGAGAGGCCATACTATTTTAAGTTGATTCTACAAATGTTGGTTGTGAGCTGGTTTTAGCCTTTTACGTAGATTAATTTTATGCGGGAACATTTGGTTTTGAGAATTGTTTGCTTATTTTTCATAGCTGCACTCATGTTTATCATGGACGAGGTAAAATGCTTATACAGTTTGTCTCCATTTTGAATGTTATCTAGAAATGACCCAACATAACCTAAAAGAAATTTATGTATATGACAGGGAAATTCCTCATAATCCAAGATGTCTAAATGTCAGAAGAAGAAGGCTCCCATAGTAGAAGAGGAACCCGAAGTTGAAATTGTTACCATAGTTGAATACACCTACGAGGACACCAAATGCATAGTGGGTGTGGAACCCAAATATCAATGGGGTGAAATTTACAGATTAATAACACGCGAGAAGTACCTGACATAGGTTTTGAAGAAGAAACCATCTATGCCAATATAGAGAGATCTGCATTGATGAAAGTTGCTACCAAACCTGAGCTTTTTCCATGCACAAAGGTGATTGGGTGGATTCTGCCCAGGGTAGATGTAACCACCATGATTTTGGAAAATGTTGATAAACAGGGTTATGCTACTTATAGCCCTAGGTATGTGTCACTAGCCTACCACTTACCAAAAGCACAGGTGTACTTGACTGAGGACTGGCTGAAGGAAATTAAGATGGACCTAGTCGAGACACTGAAGCAAATGTTGATGCTTGGCAATAACTTTAGAACTAGGCCGACTGGGGAATATGACACTGCCAATCTAAGAACTCCTTACAGGTTCATTGCCCTGATGCTGAACAGGATTTTCGGGAGGGCCCATGGTAAAAGCATCAAATTGGAGTGGGTGCCTATCATTTTCTATGTTACAACACATGGGACAGTGTTCAACTGGGCAAACATTGTGTCCAACATCCTCTCATCCTGCATTGCTTCAGCATTAGGAGGGGTGTCCCAGAAGAGATCAGAGTTCTATATGAGCTCTATACTAATTGATTGCATACTATGCAACCAACCCTTCCCCAATCTAAGTTGTATCTGGGACCGGGAGAGAACACCAGTCTACTCAGCATACAAGCCACTGTGGGCACACAAATACCGCAGTCACTATAGAGAATTCTGTGAGCACTTTGTCATGCCATTTTATACATTGATCTTCTTAAAGGAGTGCAACTGTATGTCAGAGGAAGCATTGCAGGTGATTGAGGAATATGATAACTACTATCTGATAGAGGATGGATTGTATTTTAGAATGTATGGATGCTCTAGAGCACCCTCACTATTGCTAAAATATGCCACTGACTATATAGTTCACAAAGAGGCAGTTAGACAAGTCTTTCTAGATGGAAAAGGGAGTTTTTTGTTTGAACATAAGAAAGTAGCTTACCCTCCTTTACCATTTAGGTTGGAAAGCTATAAATTCACAAGGGTGAATAAAGTTGAGGAATTTATGGAGGAATTGGGGAAATTCCATTTTGGGGAAATGAATTTCCACGGGAATTATTCCCAGAACAAAATGGCAGAGCACTGCAGGGAAGCAAATGTGCATTTTGAATACACAAGCCACTAGGATCGAGAGGAATCCATTTTTTGCAGTGCACAAAATATAACGGCCTTAAGAAGAAGGTTTAAAAATAAAATCACCACCAAAGGCGAGAAAGGACAAGATGAGCAAGAAAAGGCAGAGGAAGAAGAAACTAGAAAAAGAAATGAAGATGCTAGGAGACTAGCACAGGAAGCCAAAAGTTGGCTCAAAGGTGAGGAGGAAGAGAAGAGAAGAGTTGAACAAGAAGTAGCTAGAAAGGCAGAAGAAGCTGCCCAGAATGAAGAGGAGGAAAAGAAAAGAAAGATGGATGAGGAACTAAAGAAGCAGGAAGCAGAGAGGCTAAAACTGACAGGAGCAGTGACATAGCAATCAGCTTCCGATCCTATAGACAGTCAGGCTCAGGACTTGGGTAATCCTAGTATTCAAGATCATGTGGCAGCTACTGGAAGCACAATAGTACAGGCTATGGTCCCCACCCTTAGGCTAATCCCTTTTGAGCAGAAGAAAGGGGAGGAGGTACCAGATTTCAACACTATCTTTTATGATAGGGAAAGGAAAAGGATAGTGAAGAGGACCAAGAGAAAGGTAGAGACTTGGGGGGCAGTCAGGTAAAATGATAAATGATACAACTGTAGTATATGGGATAGATAAGGACCCCAGATTCACTATCAGATCTGGCACTGCATTGATCCATGCTTCTGAGGACAATGTAGATTGGATGATGACTGATCTTGAGCAGTCAAAGAAGTCTTCTGGCCAAATGAAAGATACCCTAAGAAGAGAGAGAGAGAGGAAAATAATAGGTTGAAAAGAAATTTTGAAGACATACAATAGGAAATAAATTCTTCAAAAGTTGAGTTCCAGTCCCTCCAAGTAGAGAAGAGATCTATGGAGGCCGCCCAAAGAAGTCTGGAGAAAGTGCAGCAAGAATGTCAAGGGTTGAAGACAGAAAAGGAGCAGATGCTAGCTAAGATAGGGGAGTTGGAGCTATAGAAGCATACCTTGGAGGAATCTGAAAGGAAGTCTCAGTGGCAGACTACAGAGCTGAGAGAACAGGTTGCCTCATTAACAGCAGCTCTAGAAGAGGGCAGGGAATAGCAAGCCAATCTCCAGCCTTTCAAGGAGCATGTTTTGGCGCAGAGGAGCAAGATGCACCAGCTGCAAGTATCTATAGAGGAAGAAAGGTTCAAGATATTGCAGGTAGACAATCGGCTAGAAGATATTTTGGAAACCTCTTCATATTTTTGTACAGATCACAGGACATCTTAGAAGTCCTGACATGAAGGATGGCGAGATTGGAAGCGAATGAAGAAACTCCTGTAGAGTTACCATCAAAATATCAACAAGCCCTAAGGCAAGACTATGATTTACTAGAGTTTGCCATAATCACAACCGAAGAATTCAAGAAGGATGTCAAGAATACAAAGGGGGCTTGTACAGAATTATTCAAGAGACTTTTGATCACTTATAATTGCTTCCAGGTAGAGGCTGAATAGAGAATGGATGTTTTTCCAAACCACAGCCTATTTCTGGAGATGTTGCAAAGAAGATATCAAGAAGATGAGCAAAGGATATAGCACATCAAATCCATAGATGAGCAAACCCTGAGGAATGAAGTAGCTCATTCCGCGGTTAGTGTGCAGTTGTTAGAAGACCAACTTCACTTGAGCGCGGCCAGAATAGAAGTAATAAGAAATCAGACTGCTAAATTTGAAATAAATATTCGTTTCTTAGAACCCTCTGAATTCGAAAGTATTGCCTCAGAGGCTTCAACATGGAAGAAGTTTTTGAATAGTCAAGCGGGACCCTCCTCATGAGCACTTTATTTGTTTTATTGTAATATATTGTAAATTTTATAAGCACTTAATGAAAGAAAAATGTGGGAGGTGAAGAGTTGGGGAAGCCCAAGAGTCATTCATGGGCAGCCCAACATTTTTGTTCTTTTGTATAAATATAGAATATTTAGATGAGGGAAGGACTTTTTCCCGGTTAGATTGGAAGACGTATTGTAAGAAGAACTATTTCCTTTTGCAATAGATAATTACAATTTTCCTGTTGGGGAAAGCTGGGTGGAATGTTCAAATGTTATGCTATGGATTTGTTGAAGAGGAACTATTTCATTTTCAGATTTTTTTCCATTAACTGTGAGATCAATCTAACTCTTTGAACCTATGTTCTTGTATGAGTGATCTCTAGTTTATTTTATGAAAATTTTCACTATGACTAGTAATGAATGTTGTTCATAAACAATTGGCTATCTGGTTGTTCAAATATCTTTAAATGTTCATGTGTTTTGAAAGAAGTACTAGCTATCTATGATTTTTCATAATGCATGCACAAAATACATTACTCATTAATAAGTGATAATCTTGCTCCCTAGGGATAAGTTAGGTAGTTAGATTTAATTCCTTGTTGTGTGTGATTTAGATGCAAGAGAGTCTAAGATGAGAGGTAAGAACCTGTGCATCACATTGTGACCACTCCCTGCATTCTCAATCAATCTACTTCTTTAGCTAGGCACTTGAATGTCATACTTAAAACTAAAAACACAAAATTATACACGGTGGACCGGGCCGCAACCGGTAAAACCTTTTATTTTTGTTACTTGACCTACGGTAGCCGAACCGCAAACTAGACAGATTCCCTACACCAAACAGTCATGGGCTAGTTGGGAACATTGACTGGGGAGAATCCCTTGCTGTTGTTTCCTGCGAATTTCCAGGCCTCAACAGAACTATAGAATCTTACACTCTCTCATTTTCAGGACCTCGTAAGCCTTACTTTCACCTAAAAATCCTATGGTGGACAATAATCCTCCCTATAGAACACCTTTTAAGACCCCATACAATGTGAACATGTGCTCTAATACCTCAAGCTCTGATGCCCTAAAAGAAATATACAAAAATCTTCAAAAAAAAACAAAACAAAACAAAACAAAAATCCAAGACAATTATGACTAATATATGAAAAATACGCAACAACTTCAGGAGGAAGTATGTTGCCTAGATCAGAAGTTGGATGAGAAGTTAAATAAGAAGTTGGAAAGGATAAATGAATCCCTCAATTAGTTTACAACTCATAGCATGTTAGAATAATTCCCTTGGAATACAGAACATAGAGGGCCACACCAGGAAGGAACATCTTACTCGAGACTATTTAGCCACAAACAACCCCCTTACGGTCCTCACAGCTACAACTCACATTCCATAGATAATAACATCCAGATCCAATTTCCTATAGTAGACTTGAACAATTTTGATAGTTCTAACCTGTCAAAATGGGTCACCCAAATGGAACACTACTTTTCCCTTCATGAAATTACAAATGATATGATGAAACTTAGAGTGGGCGTCTTTTATTTGGGTCCAAATAGATGGAAAATATGGGAGTGGCATAAAAAAATCATATGGGAACGTCATCCTCATGATTTTATTTGCTAAATCTCTCCATAATTGTTACAAATGAGATACTCACTATTTGGGGAAGATTACCAAGTTACACCAAACAAGCTTAGTCGTAGAATTTATCTCATCCTTTGAGCAATTAGCCATTCATATAGAGAACTTAACGGATTCTTTCTTTAAATATTGTTTCATTACTAGCCTCAAGGAGGCATCTCAAAGCACTCTAAAAACAAAGACATCAATCAATGCACTAACCAAAAAACCATCTTTCATTCCCCATTCACACCCTGTAGAGGTCAATTCCTCAAGCAAAATCCCTTCTACTCTCTTGAAAGTATAAAGGTTGTCTTCAAAATAAATGGAAAACCAACAAACAAGGGGACTCTTCTATAATTGTGATGAAAAGTATGATCAAGGTCAAATGCAAAGAACATAAGTTATTTCAAATTGATATGACTACTCCTACCCATTACAAAGACGTCATTATGCAAGATTCCCTTTAAGTTGTAGACTATTGACCAAAATTCTCCCATGCAAGAAGTGGAAACTGAAGTTCATCCAGAAGAACCATTCATCTCTCTCCATGTTTTATCTAGTATTTTAGCCCTGCAAACCTTGAAACGTATAGGTTCCATTAAGCACCACAAAGTGGTAGTCTTGGTTGAAAATGGAAGCACCCACAATTTTATTCACGAGCAAGTAACTAAAGAACTCCACTATTATGTCCATATGCTACCCAAATTTCAAATTACAATAGCCAATGGTGGGATGATGAAATGTAGGGTGCATTATTAAAATGTGAGGCACCAATAGGGTGATTTCCATCTCAAAACTCATATGGTTGGCCATAAATATGGGTGGTTATGATATAGTTTTAGGGGAATAATGGCTATGCACTAGGGCTATTTACGATAAACTTGAAGGAAGTATACTTGATCTTTACTTGGGACTCTCATACTCCTTCCCTTAAAGGGATCCAGGTAAGATCCCTTGAAATCATAAGTCCTCATCGGATGGAACAATTATTGAAGAAAGGCCACTGTGGTATTATTCCTCACTTACTTGCCATAGAGGCATTGGACAACACCACACCATAAATCCATCTTGATTTACAAAAGGTTTTGGAAAAACATTAGTGGGTTTTTGAGACACCAAAGGGTTTCCCAAATCTATCGGAGAGAATGATCACAATATATCCTTGATTTTGAGAAAGAAACCACCAAATTTACACCTTTATAGACACTCATTTTCACAGAATAATGAAACTATCACTTTGGATCTATTGGAGTCGAGAGTCATTCATCCCAACACTAGCCCATATTCCTCCCTAGTGATCATGGTTTTAAAGAAAGGAGGGAATGGGCACATGTTTCCTAATATTTGTGCCTTAGCATGGAATGAAGTAACAAAAAAATCATTTGCAGTTTTAAAGCATGTTATGTGCACCACTCTGGTGGTTAGCCATGCATGATATTACTACGACCTTTTGTAATGGAATGTGATGTTTCCAGAAAAGGTTTGGGTGCAATATTAATGCAATATGGATGACCCTTAACATTCACCAATAAGCAATGGGGTAATAGGGATTTGAAAAAGTTTACCTACAAGGAAGAAATAATGGCCATCCTACATGCAGCCAATATATGGTGGTAGTATCTCTTAGAGAAATGTTTACAAATAGACACAAAATAGATCACTACAGCTTGAAGTATTTTTTGGAACATAGGTTGTCATCCCCAGAGAAATATAAACAGATCATCAAGATGCTTGGATATGATTACAATATCATTAACTGGAAAATGATAACATTGTGGTAGATGCTTTATCAAGGAAATAGGAGGAAGAGGGATCTCTCTTTGACTTATCTTCTCTAGTACATGAATGGGTATAAAAGGCATGACAATAATGGCTCAACAATGTTACTACATCTCAGCTCATCAAGCAATTTAAGGAATATCCCAACATTCACCCGCTATCTTGGACCCCTTCACCAATGTTTTACACCCCATATCATATGTTTTAAGGCTTGGGACAAGTGGCTTACAATTTAGTGCTCCAGGCACACTCCAAGATCTACCCAGCATTTCATATATTTTTTCAAAGAAGGGTGTGGATCAGAATTGTCAAGTTCAAAATCCATTACCATAACTTGATGTATAATGCTCCATTTCGCTTCATCTTACAGTCATTTTGACCAAACAAGAGCATCACCTACACCAACACATTGTCAAGGAAGTTTTACCCCGATGGAAGAATATGTAACTATAATGTCCGCAAAAATGGAAAATAAAAAAAAAATATAGGCTAGTAAAAGAACTACCCAGAGGGGATCATTATTACTCATGCAGAATTACATGCGCTACTTAACTTTCGATCTCTTCAGAAACTGCTCATACTGTTTTGTTAATCTCTTATCCATTCAATGATTATTAGTTCATTTACCTCTTATGTCTTAATTCTATTATTTCAACTATTTGAACATCTTAGTTATTACTGTCGGTGAGTTAGTGAATTGTATAGTTCATTGATTTACTTCTGCACATGTGTTCTTTGTTTATTAAGTATAAAATAACTTAACTTTGTTGATGGAAATAAAGTGGTGGAGTGGCAGGACTAGTTCTCCCATGACAATCTGAGAGGTAAGATATTACTTTGTTACACATGCTTAGTTAGTTCAATCGAACTAAGGCGCCTTTCTCCTTTGTCTATGAAATTCATTACTTGCGATGGGATTAGATGTATAGTGTGTTGACAGCCTTGGTCATCGATAACCTGCTACTAGTTATTACATTGCCTATTGACTTGGTTTTGTTCAAACTTGGTAAGTGTCGTTATCGTCAATTTAGCCATTACGGCTAAATTTCCTGTACATTGATTATTCTTCATTATGGTCTTAAATTCGTCATTTTTAGATGTTATTAATATATTTTCGTGCTATGTATATTTTTACTATATATTCTATTTAACTTTTCCTATGATCTGATTGGTAGGTTATTAATGGTTTGAGAGCAGAGATTTGGATTTGATAATCTGAGAGATTTACATGGAATACTTTGTATGTCATGGTGCTTAAGCCTAAACACCTTAACACTATGATATTTAGACCCTAAGTTCTAAACCTATGGACTAACTTTATCTACAATCCTAAGAAAGGGTATTAAACTTTGAACTAGTGCAACCTATGCCTATGTATTATGGTAATTCTATCATAGTGCAAGATTTGTAATGTGATAACATTAATGTTTAACATTTGGGGTGACATAGTATATGGTATAAACCATATGTTCCAGGGTTTAAGCGATGGTATGAAGGGAGCTGATAATCGATACTTTGTAACAAGTCGTGACTATGAGAGTGGGTTTGTGGTAACGTTAATGGAGTCCAACCTGGTGCATTTAATGCTTGTGGGAAAACGTGACAGCCTTCCCCTTAGGCTTGGCTCACGATCGATGTGTATTGCATTTGACATTTGAGGTTTCATTGTTTGGCTCTGCATAGAGGTATGGCCATGGAGGAAACCTCTATATTTTGAAGGTAAGCCCGTGTGAACTTATAAGCCTACACATTAGTTTGGTTTATAGTTGGAAAGTATGGCATACTCCTCATCCCCTTTTTCCATTTTTTCTTGCAGGTGCCAAAAAGGATGGAGTGCAGTGTGGCTACGATACTGTTGGCTCCAAGTGTTGCATTTCATAGCCACAGTAAGCCGACTAATCGAGTTAATGCTTGTCACCCTTCAATCCTGTGGCAGAGCTACGTTTCGCCTGGTTGTTTTGGTTGGGGTTTGATGTTGTAGTGAAATCGATTTTGCCTTCGGGCTTTGAATACATACTTGGTTATTTTTTTAATGTTGAGGCATTATGCCGTGACTTGTTTCTTAGGCCATTCGGATTTGTGTAATGTTCATTTTGGTTATGTAACTCATTACAGTTTTGGTTTTGGGATTTTAAATCCATGGGCTGCACCATTGAAAGAAATGGTGCCATAGCCCATTGGCACGCCTGTGTAAAACCTTGCTCTCAACCTTTAATGGCGACTGTGTACAGGAATTTGGAAACTCTGTGTAAATAGATGTAAGCATTGGTTTTTATCATTTGTAAAGGTTTATGGTGTATACGATTCCCTCCTGCGTTTTTATTTAACTCTATATTTTAAATGGGGTTTTTAATGGACAGAGGCATACGCCTTACCAGATGCTTTGTTTGTAATTGTTGTTGATTAGTTTGATAAATGTAATAGTTTGACAGCGTGGGTAAAGGCCATGGCGTCAATGGCATGAGCCTTCCCACAATACTGCGATAGCTTGTAATTTCAATGCTTGTGGCATCTGGTTCTTATGTGATATTTGGATTGTGTTTTAATTCATTGTTTGACCTTGGCCATGACTTATGTGAGCACTGTGTATTAACATGTTAGTGGGTTTCATGGAGGCCAGGGTATGCAGACCCTCGATGGCACTTGTTGTTTTTAAATAACTTGGACTCTGTATTAAAATGTTTAGCAGTCGAGGTCGTGCTGTAGCTAGAGTCTTACGACCTCTCTACTAGCGTAGGCATTTTAATTATAAGGCAATGGTGTGAGTCGTGTCCTGTCTGATTAATACTGTGGGGTTATATTTGGTAAAATGGGTTGTGGCCAGTGACTAAACATACGACCTTTGTCATTTTCGGCCAGGGCGATTTCAAACTGTGAAATATTTTATAAGAAATAATAGGAATGGTAATAGGAATTTTCTTTATGGATTTTATTATGCATTTTAATTATGGTGATGATTTATGTTACGGTTCTTGTTGTGGATTTTAATTCTGTTTAAGAAATGAAGTTGTAACTTGTGAGGGTCGATACCATGACCTCTATTTATTAATACAGAGTTGTATGAAAGTTAGTTGATGAAACATTTTAGATGGATATTTAAAATGAATATTATATGGGACTATTTAAAAATATAATATATCTGAATTATGGTGTTTTAATATGGATGTTAAGACTGTAGGTTTTATAGTAGAGTCTTGATAAGGACCACATGGATGGTCATGATATCCCTCTGATTATTATTAATGTTGTTTTATTTATGTGGAATATTTTTAATGTAATTTGTAATATGGTTACAGACCTTGAAAGGACTCGGATGAGTTTTTTAATTTTTAGAAATAAATGCATAGATAGTTTTATAGAGATTTATACCTGATAGTCTTACTTATATGTATATATAATTATTTTATAAAAAAGTGTTGGTGGTCAGTAATGCCCTAGGGTATCTATATAGTATATTTACTTCTTTAAACTTACTCCTATGGTTAAATCTACTATAATCTGAAACACAGGTCTCTACTGACAAATGTAATATGTCAGTATAGATGTAAGTAATAGGTGAACATTTAAATAGCAGGTCTAGATTTACCTATTCTACAGTATTAATTTCTGAATATGAAAAATGAATATAGAGCACAAATTTTAAAGATGGGAACCTAGCTATATACAGCCTATGATAATATTTCCCATCCTGGGAATATTGAAGAGAAATAAATACCCTAGCAAAATATAGGCATAACATCAATTACCTAGGGTTAGTAAAATATATAGAAGCTTTTACATAAAGCAGCCAACATTTTACCCTAGAACTAAACTTTGACATACTAAGAATTCGTACCTATGATTTATCTTCTTGCAGCTCCTTTAATGGTTGAACCTGCGCACTTTTCAAATAACCAGCATTATCAATTTAAGACAAATCTGACCTTTGATTTTGATGACCAAATCACTTGGGAACTACCACGTTCCTCCCAACCATGACCTAGAACCGTTCCTGGTTCTAATGCGGATCTCCCTGAGCTGGACTACAACATTCAAGTAGCTTACTTAGAGATTCTAAGGTAGGGATTCCTAACTAGTATTCAGTTCTCAATCAATCCTCTTTTCCTTGCAGGAGAAAATTCTCCCAGAAAACACTTGAGAGCAAAAACAGGCAGAATAATAATTCTCCAAGAGAAAAATCAAAACCCCAAACCTTCACTTGGCTTGAGTCTTTATAGGCAGACTTTTCAATCAAAGGGGGCAATTAAATGAAGAAATCATTGATTTCTCTATTTAACCCTTTTTTAATTTACTGGGGTAATTTTCAATTCTTAACCTAGGAACTTTTAACTAGTTCCTAGTTAGTCTTTCATAGTTATTTCACTATTTATTATTCTTTTAATAATAAATAATAATTGGTGGAGCTTCTCTTCTTTCTTTATTCAATTATATAATTAATCATAATTAATCCTTTATACATACTATGTATAAAATACATAGTATTAAAATACTATGTTAGCATTTGTCTTCGGGCATCATGTATCATGATCCCTAGACTTAACCATACTTCCTTATGAAGGTCAAGTAGATAGATGGCTTGGGTTTACTTGGCTAGGAAACTCTAAACATCCTTGCATGTTGGATTTCCCTCATATAACATGGTATCTCTTCAGTACTTTGCTGAGAATACAGAAATTCGAAATTTCATTTAATCGCTGATAAATAAGTATGATGATGATCAATATTTTTCTCGAACCATTTTCGCTCGAAAGTTATTAAATTCTTTTCAGTAACCCCTAGCGCTTACCAGAGCCCATACTCAATGCCTATAGCAGGGATTTACAAACATACTGTAATTCTAGAGCTTTTTCTCAACACTAAATGCTAGGATGTACTTGTACGATACACCTAGGGATACAATGGCCAAAGATCCGATGCTCCAGAGCTTATGCTCAACATCAACATAGAATGCTCCAAAGCTTATGCCCAACATTTCCAATTATATTTTCATGTGTTCCAAAGCTTTATGCTCAACACAAAATGTAAGTACTCATGTGCTCCAGAGCCTCTTGCTCAACACAAAACATCGCATTGATCATGTGCTTCAGGGTCCACGCCCAACACAAAACATATATATACATATATATCATCAATAATTGGCTTACGTCCAATATACAAAACAAATCATCATGTTTATATGCGGTGGAGTCTTTGACCCAATATAAAATAAAACATCAATATAATCATCATGATCAATAAGCTTATGCCTATAAATGGTAGGTCCAAAATTTGGGACATTACATCCCTCCCCTCTTAGTACAACACCGTCCCTGGTGTTCTATGGACTCTGAATGATATCATGAAACAAGACGGGGTAAGCCTTTCTCGTGGTGGCCTCATTCTCCCAGATAGCTTCATCTAACTCAAAGTGCTTCCACTACACTTTCAATTAGACTGCAGTGCGCTTCCGAAACTGCACTTCTCTCTTGTCCAATATATGCAAAGGCTAAATGGAAAATTCCCCCTCAGGTTTCACCTGTAATAAGGACCAATTAATGACATGCTCAGTGTCATAAACATATTTCTTTAATAAAGATGCATGGAAAACATTATGAACTCTTACGTGCATAGGTAATGCTAATTCATAATCCACTGGTCCTTTCTTGGCCAAAATTTCAAAAGGTCCACAAAACCTAGGTGCCAACTTTCCACACCTATCCAAGCTCAACGAGCTCCGTTTTGCTTTCACTTATAAGTAAACATGCTCACCTACTTGATAGTATTTATCTTTTATTTTCTTATCCGCATAACTTTTTTGACAATCTTGTGCCTCTTTAAGGTTTCTCTAGACCTTGGTAACTAATTCTTCCAAGTCCAATAACAGGTCACGCCCTAACATGATCCAATCTACCGGATTGTCCCAAGTAACTGGGGTCCTACACTTCCGTCCATAGAGTACCTCGAAAGGACTCATCTTGGTGAAAGTCTGATACCCGTTGTTGTATGCAAACTCTGCAAGGTGCAGATAATCCTCCCACTTGGTGGGGTTTTTCATGACATACATTCGAAGCATGTCTTCCACAATTTGGTTTACTCTTTTAGTCTACCCATCTATATGCGGGTGATAAGCAGTGCTAAAGTTCAGCTAAAACTCTAATCCATAGAATAAAGATTTGCAAAAGTTTCCTGTAAACTTAACATCTCAATCCGAGATAATTTCTTTGGGTATCCCATGCAATCTGAATATGTATTTTAGGAAGATATCGGCAATGTTCACGGCCTTGTAGGTCGATTTCACGGGGATGAAGTGTGCCGCCTTTGAAAACTTTTCAATGACTACGAAGATGGAATCATTTTGCTTCCTGCCTTTTAGTAAACCAGTAATTAAATCCATACTGGTAACCTCCCATTTCCATTCCAGAATGGGCAATGGCAGTAGCAATCCTGAAGGATGCTGGTGCTCAGCTTTAACTAGCTGGCATTCCTGACATTTCACAATAACCATTACAATGTCGGACTTTAACTTGGCCTAGAAAAAGTGTCTCTTGACGGTAGATATCATATTTTGATATCCCGGGTGCCCTATGAAATTCTATGAGGATGCTGGACCAAATTTCCCCTCCATCTAGAACATACAATCTATCCTTGGACCATAGTAGTTCGGAGTCATCCACATTGTATTCCTTCTATTATTGAAACAACTGGTCCTCCCTTCTTGAATATTTCCACATAGAACGGGTCAACCTTGTTGGTCGTTCTAATCTTCTCATGCAAATCTGCATCAGTTTGACTCAGGGTCACCTCATATATCATATGAGTTCGTCAACTCAAAGCATCAACAACTTTGTTCTCTTTGCCCTTAATATGCTTTAGTTCAAAGTGATACTCACTCAGGAAAGCCAACCATCTAGCTTGCCTCACATTCAGATCGGGTTGATCGAATAAATATTTTAGACTCATATTGTCAGTCTTTAGAAGGAACTTCCTTCCCATGAGGTAGTGCCTCCACATCTTCAGAGTATGGATAATGGCCGCTAGCTCAAGATCGTGCGTGGGATAATTCTACTCATGATCTTTTAATTTATGTGATTCATAACAAATCGCATGGTCATTTTGCAAGAGGACTCCCCCAAGTCCTTCCTTGCTTGCATCCGTGCATACAACAAAATCCCCATCGGGATCCGCAATCTGCAACACTGGTGCGGTCATCAAAAGCTGCTTAATATTTTGAAAACTTTCTTCACACTTGTCAGTACATCAGAACTTGTTTTCTTTCTTCTGTAAAGTCATCATGGGCCAAGTGATTCTCAAGAAGTTCTCAATGAACTTTCGATAATACCCAGCTAAACTCAAAAAGGACCTAATGTCACTACTACATTTCGACCCAAAATCCGACGGCCGTCATGTCGGATTTTCGACACTTTCCTGTCGCACGTACGACACTTTGATTTTTTCTCAAGTGTCGAAAACGTGGCGTCGGTTATCCGACACTTAACTAACCGTCGGTTAAGCGACACTTAACTAACCGTCGGTTAAATGTCAACCGTCGGAGAAGCGACAGGTATAACTGTCGCTTAAACCATTGCTTTAGAGAGTAAGCGTCGCAAAAACGACAGATATAGCTGTCGCTTAAGCGACGGATAGCATGACAAGGAGTCGTAAAAACGACAGATATAGCTGTCGATTAAGCGACGGATATGAAGAAGAGTCGTCGCATTTGCGACAGATAGATCTGAATTTTAAGCGCCACATATTACCAATAACCGTCGCATTTGCGACAGATAGCATGACGAAGTGTCGCAAAAACGACAGAGATAGCTGTCGATTAAGCGACGGAGATGAAGAAGAGTCGTCGCATTTGCGACAGCTAGAACTAATTTTTAAGCGCCACGTATCACCAATAACCGTCGCATTTGAGACAGATAGCATGGCAAGGCGTCGCAAAAACGACAGATATAGCTGTCGCTTAAGCGACGGTAGTGAATTTTTTTTTTTTTAAATATATATTAAATATTTATAAGCCCCCAACCTGCCAGAATATCAACACATCTAGAATCCATTTCCTCACACTCAACATCTAGTCTCATTCAACATCCCTTTTGAATGTTAACTTGTTTAATATTTTAGCTTCCCCTACATGTTATGTTGAGGATTTTTTAAGCTTGAATATTCTCGAAGTTGAACAATAGCCTTTATGTACAAGGGATTTTTCACATTTGCACAGCTTTGTAACTACTACCTAAATGCCAATTTCTATCCTCACTACTAGTCCCATATGAGAAACCCACTTTTGGTTCTAAACTAGATTGGTGTGAGGAAACCAACTGTAAAAACTCTATATTTCTAAATAAATCATGTCAAATTTGATGATATTAAAGAAACTATTTATATCTACATTATTCTAAAGAACATGTGGAAAATTTTCATTTGCACAACAGACCTCAAGACTAGGA
>LPNX011209013.1:0-18856 GCA_001517045.1 Pseudotsuga menziesii | reverse complement strand
AGATTGTTTATTTCTATTGCATATTGGAGAAGATTGATTTCTGGAGTCTAGCTGTCTGTTGTGGTACCCCAAGCCATAGGAATTTCTCTCCGTAACACTGGGTCGTCTACACACAGCTTCGATTGACCTTATAATATTTTTACAATTCTTGTTTTACCCATCAACTAGTTCTTAACTATTAGTTGACTGGTTGTTCTACTAAATCAAAACATCTCATTATGTTAATATAGGCACTATAGGTCCAATTTACAATCATACTTTATTCCCAAAAATAGAATGTTATTCTAGCTACCTCTTATCAAAAACTATGTGAAACTCTTGTTTTCAACTTGCTTGTCTCCTCTTTTGTCCCATCCTTTTGCATCATGGTCTTTGCTCATCTTGCGACCATAATCTTCATTTTTCTAAACAAAAGTTTTCTATATTTTCCTAGGGCCAACACCAACGATAAAAAACCATCAACTTCCTTGCTCAACCATGAACAACTACATTCAACCATGGAGATCCATATTCAACCATAGTCAAGCATGGGAAACTATAGTCAACCTTGGTCTAATCGAAATTCCATATTAATATTCTCATATTAAATTGTTCCAAGTTCAAATACTTAAGGGAATACAATCCATATTGAAATGTTCCATTATATAATTATACCAAGTATCAGTTCTAGGAATTATATGTCATAATTAACAACTATTTCCATCTAAGAAAGCCCATGAAAAATGTTACATTAGGACATAACTCTAGCTGAGCATATAAATGAGGTATAATTCTTAAGGAGCATAACAATTAAACCATAGGAAACCATGGTTAACCATGGTGAACAGTAAACAACCACGGTCAACCATACTCAACCATGGTCAACCATACTCAACCATGGTCAATCATAGTTAACCACTAACATCCATGGCAAGCCAGGAATATCCACATTCATCCATGAAAAATCATGGGCAACCATTGTTGACCATGATTAATCATAAAGAACCATGGATGACAATGAAAAACTATAGTAAATAATTAACAACCTTAGTCAACCATGAATTACCATTATCATCGATAGTCAACCATGATCAACCAACTATTGTTAACCATAGTCAACCAAGAAGGCTTAACCATAATTATTCATGGTTAACCATAGTCAAACATAGTCAACCATACTCAAACATGAAAAACCAAGGTCAACCATAGTCACCCATGAACAACCATCATCAACCATAGTCAATAGCTAAAAACCATGGACAACCAATGTCAAATAACTAGGGTCAAGCATATTCAACCATGGTCAACCATAGTCAACTACGATAAACCAGTTAGGGTCAACCATGGTTAACCATGAACACCCATCATCAAATATGAATAGTGATATTAGTCAACCATAGTTAAACATGTTCAAATTGAAATTACATATAAATATTGTCAAATTAAATTGTTCAAAGTTCAAATACTTCAGTGAATGTAGTCTCTATTAAAATGTGTCATGGTATACTTTTATTAAGTATCAATTAGGAATCGTATGTAACCATTGACAATTATTACATTCTAATGAAATCCACATGATGAATGTCACATTATGACATAACTCTAGATGAACTTCAAAATTGGATATAACCTTTAAGAAACATAACAATTCAGCCATAGTCAACAATAAATAACCATGGTTAACTATATCAACCATGGTAAACCATGAACAACTATAGTTAACCATGAAAAACTTTCGTCAACCATGTACAACCATGGCCAACTATGGCCAACCACAATCAACCAGGGTCAACCACATTTAGCCATGATAAACCATGGTTAACCATAATCAATCATTTCTAACCAATATAAACCAAAACCAATCGTGATAGTCAGTCAATCAAAGTAAATTTTGAACAACCATTGCCAGCTAAGTATATCCATAGTAGACCATGAACAAATATGGTTAACCATAAAAAATATTAGCCAACGATTGTCAACCATAGTTGACCATGGTCATCCATGACAACCTTAGTCAACCATGAATAACCAAGAGGAACTATGGTCAACCATAATTAACCAACCATGGTCAACCATGGTCAAACATAGTTAAAATTGAAAACCATTGTTAATCATAGTCAACCATGGTTATGCATGGTCAACCAACTAGGTTCAACCATGGTCAACCTGTTGACACAAAACTAGTTGACAAGGGTTCACTCTCTGTCGACACCCAAACCAACGCGATCTCCCTGAGCACCAGCCTGGATAGGTTTTACCCCATCCAGCAACACCTGTAGAGTAGATGAAGTCTCACTCGAGATGTTCGAGGGAGAACTATCAGAACTAAGTTTTTGCAGTTGTGAAGGAGGACAATGCATCTAATATTCAATTCAGCGTAACATTATTCAACAGATCTACTTATCCAGATCATTCATGAACATAATCATGTCACCATTCAATAGATCTCATTAACATAATTGAATCACAATAAAACATCGACGCGCAAACAGATCTAGCAGTTATTATAGCTGATTTTACCACACTTAGGAGATCACACCTTTATGGCCTTCCATGTCCATAAGTAGACTCGTTGGACACCATTTACCTATATTATACTTTGATGTTCCAATTTTATCCCCAAAAAATACCTGTTTATACCTATACGCAAATTTTAAATCCATACTCGCCTGTATACGCAATGTTTGAGCTCAAACCCACGTACATGAGGAAGTGTGCATGAAGACAAAAAAATTTGGATTTTTCCTCATAGTAGTCCGAATAACTTGACTCTTGGCCTTCCATATTCCTTGAGAACACTCGGACTCGACCCTCCATTACCTCTTTAGAGTGCTATATATTGAGCCTCTTGGATACATTAAAGGAGGAGAAATTTAAGAGTAAAGAAACTATAGTCCATTGTTTCCTCATTTGCTTGTGCTTGAGTCTACATCCCTTTGTCCCTTTAGAGCACATAGTGTTCTTCCCAAGCTTGCCTTTTCTTTGTGAGCTTGCCATTGAGATATGGAGGATTGAAGTGGTGGAGGCCCAGGTGGAGGACTCAGTTTATCTAGTTTGCAGGAATGCCGACAGAGTTTGTCACTATTGTATCTCTAATTTATTAATAGAAATATCCATTTCCTGTCCAATTCATGTGAATTTTAATATAAATATTATATCCATGGTTGTATTTACTTGCTTATACATGATTTATTATATATTCTAGGGTATTTCTAACACATTAATATACATATCATGCTTGTCTTGTTTGTTGTTGTTGAGATTGAATTGTGATTGCAAGCATGGTTGGAAAAACTCAATGGGGATCTACTTCAACTGTCTGAAACAAGGTATGATTCATATCCCTTAGTGTTAGATGATTTTATTGCTCTTGCATATTTGGAAGGATTGATTTCTAGTGTCATACTATCTGTTGTGGTACCCCCAAGCCATATGAAGTTTCTCTACATAATAGAATTGGAAACTACCCCCAAGTAATAGGAATTTTATCTTCATAACAACAGTATATCATCATTTAAAGCAAAGAAACATCGCATCATTCACAGATCCATATCGCAGATACAAATTGCATTCACATTTAGGCCGCAGAAAGAAGGAAAATAGAAAGACAGTAAAAGACACAATGATTATGCTCAATCCCTGTCATGTCATATTACTCTTCACAACAAAACATAGGTTCTTAAAAAAATTCTTCAATCACATACATAGAGCCAACAACCATCGCTCTCAAAACCGAAAAGACTTAGAAGATGTGTCAGATGATCCAAACCGCTAAGAACTTAGAAGTAAGAAGACTTCCGAAGATTCAACACACATAGTTAATATTGGATTTGAAGAACAGCCTAAGCTTGCCACAATTGGTGACTATTGGGATGATGAAATGGTCAGCAAGGTAACCCAACTTCTCCATGAGTACCAAGATCTCTTTCCCACAAAGTTTTCCGAAATGAAGGGTATCTTGGGTGATATTGGCGTAATGAAGATCCCTTTGAAACCTGATGCAAAACCTGTGAAACAGCGGCCTTATAGATTAAATCCGAAGTATAAAGAAAAGGTTAAGGTGGAGCTGGATAAGATGCTCACCACAGGAATAATTGAGCCTGTTGAAGAATCTGAGTGGGTCAGTCCTATGGTGGTCCAGGAGAAGAAGACTAAGGGTGAAATCCGCATATGTGTCGACCTCAGGAAATTAAATGATGCATGTCTGCATGATCCCTTTCCTACCCCCTTTACAGACGAGGTGCTCGACAATGTTGGAGGTCAAGAAATATACTCTTTCACGAATGGGTTTTCTGGCTACCATCAGATCCGAATTGCTCCAGAAGACCGACATAAGACAACATTTGCTACTGAAATGGGATCCTTTCAATATACTGTCATGCCCTTCGGGCTGAAGAATGCACCTGCTATATTTTCTAGGGTCGTCATCTCTGCGTTCAAAGAATATATACATAAATTATTAGAAGTTTATTTTGATGACTGGACTATTTTTGGGCTAGTAAAATATCACCTCACTAGTTTGAGACTTATGTTAAACAAGTGTAGACAGCACCAGATTGCTTTGAATCTAAAGAAGTGTATCTTTTGTGCCCCTTTTGGAATTCTCCTTGGTCATGTTGTCTGTAAGCAGGGATTGATGATGGATCCCAAGAAGATAGCTATTATTGTGAATCTGCCACCCCCAAAATCCGTCAAACAACTGCGCACGACACTCGGTCACACTGGTTACTACAGAAAATTCATCCAAGGATATGCTCAAATTACCGCTCCGATGGAAAGGAAGTTGAAGAAAGATAATAAGTTCGAATGGACGCCGGAGTGCTAGGAAAGCTTAGATATTTTGAAGAAAAAAATGGTCACTGCCCCCATTCTAGTATTTCCTGACTGGAACAAAGAGTTTCATGTGCATGTCGACGCATCCTCCATTGCTCTAGGGGTGGTATTGGCTCAACCAGAAGCAGGTCAGATCGACCACCCTATTTCTTTTGCCAGTAGAAAATTATCCACTGCAGAGAAAAATTATACTACAATAGAGCGGGAAGGCCTTGCTATGGTGTATGCACTACAGAAGTTCCGACATTATCTGTTAGGATCTCACTTTAAGATGTTTACTGACCATTCTACTTTGAAATATTTAGTCAATAAGCCTGTGCTAGGAGGAAGAATATGCAGATGGCTGATCCTGTTCCAAGAATATGACTTCGAAATCATCGTTAAGCCGGGGAGACTGAACCTAGGACCTTACCACTTGTCGAGGCTCGAGTCAGGCGAAGAACCCACCAGTCTGGATGAGGGCCTCCCTGACGCGCAGCTATTTGCCATCCAGATAATCGATGACTACTTCTAGGATATCGCTCAGTACTTGTCTACAGGGTTTCCACCAGCTGAAATGACCACACAATAGAAGAAGCAGCTGGTAGTGCGAGCAGCAGACTTCACCGTAATATCCGGCCAGCTGTACAAGATGGGACCAGATGAAATACTGCGCAGGTGTGTTTTGGAACATGAATGACCCCTGATTCTGGCCGAGGCACATTCTGGCGTGGCAGGAGGTCATTATGCAGGGAAAGCTACAGCACAGAAGATTTTGACAGCCGGCTTATGGTGGCCCACTGTTCACAAGGATGCAAGAGAATATTTCCACAGCTGCGACGTCTGTCAAAGGACAGGAAAACCATCTCGACGGGATGAAACGCCCCTAGTGCCGCAGGTAACCTTACAAGATTTTGACAAATGGGCCATTGACTTTGTCGGCCCCATCAACCCCCCTGCGAAGAAGTCTGGTGCGAGATATATTATTACAGCGACTGACTACCTTACCCGTTGGGATGAAGCCCAACCGGTCAAGAACTGTAGCGCTGCTACAGCTGCGCAATTCATCTTCGATCACATCTTGTCCAGGTTTGGGTGTCCTCGCATCCTTATGAGCGATCAAGGATCACATTTCTTAAATAAAACAATTGTAGTGCTGACTGAAGAATTTCAAGTATACCATCAGAAAAGTACAACCTATCACCCACAATCCAATGAGACTGTCGAAGCTTTTAATAAGATCATGGAGCATGCTTTGACAAAGATTTGTAATGCTAACAGAAATGATTGGGACCTTCGCATTCCAGCAGTGCTATGGGCTTACAGAACTAATTGCAAAAATTTGACATGCCATACACCTTTCCAATTGGTTTATGGGCAAGAAGCCGTCATGCCTATGGAATACATTGTTCCCAGCCTCAGAATCTCTGCTTTCACTAAGATAGATGACCCAGCCATAATAACAGAGAGACTGAAACAGATATTAGAACTCGAGGAGGATAGATTTATTGCAGGTTTCCAGCAACAGGTGCAGAAATCTCGGGAAAAAGCGTGGCATGACAAACACATTAAGAAGAAACAATTCCAGTAGGGTGATCTTGTGCTCCTCTATGATAGCAAATTTATGAAGTTCGCCGGAAAGTTTAAGAGACATTGGAAGGGACCGTATATAGTACAGAAAGTTACTGATGGTGGCGCAGTCCAACTAACTAAGTTAAATGGAGAACTCTTTCCTTCTATGATAAATGGGAGTCGGCTAAAGAAGTACAGGGACTGGCCAAGTCCTCAGAATTGAAGGTAGCACCAAGACAGGAAGTCTACATACCCAGCAAAACTGCTCGCCACACTGGGGAATGTCATAATCTGAGGGATAAAGTATGGGCAGCCGAAGGTTGGTCAGGGGACGCAGGTTCATCCTGTGTCGAAGTGGAAAGTTTTTGTTATGTCGTAGGTTGGAACTGCGTCACAGCCTAGTATGAGATGGATGGGACAAAATACATTTGACAGCGGCGGCACGTGAGCTACTCCTCATAACTGTAATTATGATATTTCGGGAAAATCTCAGGCTGAGTGTGACAATATTTTTGGTATTCAAGCAAATTTGATGTCATTACTACACTATGATGACAGATTCTGTAACGAAATTCTATAAGTAAGCTACATGGGCTTGTGGCATTTTCCTCGAAGCACTTCTTGGAGTTTGCTCGATTGGAGCCATGACAAACAATTATGACGTCCAGAAGCTAGTACGCGAGTTCAGAGAAAGAGGTCTGCAAAACCTTTTGAGTAGCCCGCCAGCACAGTCGTATTCGAATTAGGTACGCAGGCAGGCAGAAGTTTGCTCTAAACCAGGCGAAGGCAGGCACAAATTTGCTCTAACATGGAGCCACGATGGCCATAAGACCTCGCCAAACGAATCTGGCGTGCCCCACCCTGCAATCTTCCGGCATAGCAGCACCTTAGCAGCTATGTGTCTTATGCAGCGTGACACACAATTATAGGGGACCCCAAGCTATGGCTGGTTAAGTGTCACCAGCCCGACCAAAGGATGGGGTTGCAGATGGATCCACAAGGCCTTAGTTCCGCATCAATGTCAAGCCGCAGAAAGAAGAGGGCAGCCGGCCACTAGCAGGAAGGACTCCAGGAACCAGCGCACAAATGTCTTCACCAAGCAAATTTTACCACCAGCTGACCAGATAAGTGCCCCGGGACAGGACACTGGTGAGTCTTAGGGGCCTGTTAGGGCGTGCACCTCAATGGTCCTTAAGATGGGTAACCCCCCGGGTTTGACTGAAAATAGTCTTAGGGGTGTCGGGGGTTGAATCAAAGTCTTCTATTGTAATAAACCCGCGGCTTAAGACCAGGGTTTAGGGTTTTGGGTGCCCATGGTATTGAATCCATGTTTTTGTAAACAGTGCGCTATAAATAGGCACTTGTGTAAATGAGAAAGGTTAGGTTTTATGATGTAAGAAAGATTAAGGCGAAGTTAAGGCTAGTTTTGTAAGGAAAGGTTAAGTCCCAGCTGTGTGCGCAGAGGGTTTTGTAAGAAGATTAAGAAAGATCTGTAGCTGTGTGTGCAGAGGCCTGCTGCTGTGTGCGCGGCTGTTAAGGACTGAAGGGATCTGCAGCTGAGTGCGCAGATCAAACTGTGGTTTTGTAGCAAGTTGAATAAAACACAGTTTGTGGACGTAGCCCCTACACTTGGGGTGAACCACGTTATATTTGGTGTTGTGGTTTCTTGTGTTGCTTCTCTTCCTGTTATTTTTATGCATTAATAACTGTATACATTTGATAACTTAGATCACTGCTAATAATAAGCTTCGCTGTGAATTCCCTGTAGTGGGTTAAGAAAGTCACGGTCATTTATCTATCTGTGAAGTTATATATAAGCGAATGACAAAGCTATGTAACTGTTGATTAATAAGTTTATTATAGGCTAAGGTACAGTAATATCCCTCTCTGCTTGCAGAAACCTGATTCTGCGGCACCCCATTGCTGTTTCGGGTGAGACTGCAACCTACGCGCAGGTTGTTGCAGAAAGGGCCAACACGGTGGGTCTTTTGTTGGTGTGACATAAAAGGATTAAACCTGGGTCTACCCTATTGCCCAACAAATTGGTTCCGTTGCCGGTTGAACTCAGTATCTGCTCAAGAGGGGTTTACATCGTACCTTGAGGGCTATGTTCTGGAGGCCCTCTGTGATAGAAATCGGGGCTTGGCTTGATGAGACTTATCTGAAATTTGCTGAGAAAGAGAACACAAATCCACGTCGTAGCGCATGTGACTTTTTACAGAGGTATGTTTTTTGTGACGTTTATGAAATTTTCTTTGGTAGTATCCACATAGAGTTGCACCAGTGGCTGTCTAGGTTAGCTGAGAAGCGAACCAACTTTCGCGAGGGGCGGTTTTCTGTTTGGACCCCCGCGAGAGTTAATATAGTACAAAGTGTGAACAACGAGATCTCCCGAGCGGTTGACTTCTGGACCACACGGACCCTTGAGGCCTTCGTGACAGAGTTCGCCATTGACACGGGCACTTCCTTTAGTGACGTCGAGCGCCGATTTTTCCAAGGACCGCGAGGTAAGATTTTGAATTTATTTAGCTTAAGAATTAAAATGCTATTGGTTGAAAAGGGAATATTGCTATTTGAATCAGATTGTTAGCTTTTGTGTTACTAACATATGTTTGCAAGTGACAACACTCCCGCTGCGCACACTAGTTTGCCGCGAAGTGGAAAAGGGTATAAACGATATTTCAAGTCCTACTCTTTAGGCCATGATACTGCACCATCCCCTAGCCATTCTGAAGACTCAAACCCGGAAGACAACCCTTCCTTTGGAAACCCTCCGGTCACCTCGCAGCGAAGCTCTGTGACCCCTGAAAGTCCGTCGCAGTCCGCCAGTCCACCCAGTTCGAGTATTCCGGCCACAGGTCCATCTGCCTCCGTAAACCCCCCCGCATTGACATCCTGTCCACCTCCCAACCCTCCTAGAATTTCCATGGCCCACCTAGCCGATGATATCAAGCTACCCATCTTCAAGGGCATGGGATCAGAAGACCCCAAACAATTCTGGTTTTTATGTGAAGCAGTATGGAACGCGAAGAACATTACAGACCTGGATGTGAGAACCGTGCAACTCATTACTTCTTTTCGGGACCGGGCTTTGACCTGGTTCATGAAATTCTCCAGTACGCAGACCCCTACCTTAGACGAGATTAAGGCAGCCATCACCAAAGAATTTAAGAAGCCTAAATCAGAATCGCAGAGCATCACTGAGCTCAAAGAGATTCAACGGCGGCGTGGTGAATCCGTGTGGGACTTCGACTAGAGATTCAAAGTTCTACTAGACCAAGTCAACTTTACCATTAGCCCTGCGCAGCACAAGGAGTGGTTTATTGCAGCATTATTACCACATATCCGAACTCCGCTCATGCAACAGAAGGTTGCTGACCAGCAAGAAGCTTTGGAAATTGCAATGAAGTTAGAAACCGCCCCCGTCGGAGATGATTCCGGTCTTGCTCAAATCCAAGCGCAGCTAGCAGCCATGGCCATGGAGCTTCGCGATATGAAAAAGGATAAAACCAGTCGAGAGGAGGTTTGGTGTACGCAATGCCGGACAGAAGGTCACGATAGGGACCAGTGCCCTAGGGTCAAAACCTACTTAAATACGGGTGTGCCCAACCAATTCACTCTCGGTGTTCTATATTGTGAGATTTGTCGAACCAATGGCCAACATCGCCCGAAAAACTGCCATCTCCTTCAGTGATATGTGCAAGTTCCCAAGAACCCCTACTGTAAGTTTTGTAAGTCAGTAGGGCATAATGAAGAGGAGTGTCGTAGCTATGACCTCATGCGAGAGCGCATTTCTGACGTCTATCGAGTGCAAAATGAAGCCCAGAATAATGACGGCTATGGTTACCACGGCGGCACCTCTGGAAGAGGTGCTTTTGGAGGTCGCGGCCGTGGTGGTATGCCCGGGAGAGGAAGAGGTCAGGTGGTATGCTATAATTGTAACCAAGCTGGCCATTTGGCTCGCGACTGTCGGAACCCCACAACAACTTGTCGTTACTGCCGCACAGTAGACCATGTGATTGAACAGTGCCCCCAGCTCATAGCGAAGATTCAGGAAAACAACAGTGGCCCTACCCAGAATATTCAGTTGATTTCTATTGAGCAGAGACCTACCGCAGCCATCAATGTGGTCACCCGGAGTGGCGCCATGACGCACATTCAACATTCACAGAAACAACCTGTCGAGGTGTGTGTGAGTAAGGCCTCCACGCCAGTCCCAGCGCTTCATTCTGCACAAGACTAGGCACCAGTCAAGGCGGCCCAGTGCGATATTGTTGACCCTCGCACACCTGCAGTACCTGCGCGCCAACCTCCGCAGGCATCGCAGCCGCAAGATGCTTCACCGGATAAAGTAAGTACACTCTCCTCCTTTTTACAGAGTTGTATGAAACTCTTGCGGAATCAGAATGCTTTAAAAGAGCTGCAAAAAGTTCTTGCTATCACAGACCCTCAGAGAGGAGTTGATCAGGAGAAAACTGTTAGTCGTGTCCGATGAACGGGGATGGAAATGAGATTGAATGTTCAGATAGGGGAATATGATATGACTGATGTCATTTTGGATCTTGGATCAGAAGTTAATGTCCTACCCAAGCAGACTTGGGGACAAATGGGAAAACCCTCCCTGGATTGGTCACCTATACAACTGAGATTAGCTAACCAACAAAAGATTGTGCCCCTAGGGAGACTTCTTAGTGTTCCCATAGATGTTGATGGGGTAAGCACTCTAGCGGATTTCGAAGTTATTGAGATCATTGATGACAGCAACCCTTATCCGGCCCTGTTGGGAATTGAGTGGGCCATGGAAAATGATGCAATCATCAACCTCAAGAGGAGACAAATGAACTTCGAAGGAAATGGTCTGCGAGTTATCATACCCCTCGACCCATCCCAAGGAGAAAGATATACAGAACCGATCAGAGACGAAGGGGAGCAGGATACTCTAGACCACATCTACAACATAACATCCCAGGAAGCAGATTATGTTGAGCCTGATGCCGACGACATACTAGATTGGCAATGTGATAGCTCCTGTATGTCTGATTTAGACGATGGTCTAGAGAATTGGCAGAATCAACTGTACGAGCTACATGGCCACATGCGCGCGCAACTCACTAAGTCTCTTAGATGCCTTAGTGCGCAGTTGAGAGAGTTGCCTCCCTGTGTTGGGTTGACTGACCATGGAGAACTTATTGTACAAGCACCTTAGTCACTGAGGATGTAGACTTTGGAGACAGCATTAGGAGCTACAGCAGAGGGACGGAATGATAACAACAAGTCTACTCCCAGATTGGAAGCCAGTCAGAAATTTATGCGCTTCAGCTTCATAACCCAAGTCCAAGAGGTGTGAAGTAAGTTCATTGGGCAGAATAGCCCTTAGAAACAAGTGAGGCACAGCTATGCATCCTGGGACACCATACCACGCGAAGAGTGGATGCATAAGTTCGTACACACCAGGGAACCTCTAGCACAAAAATGGTATGAGGAGGCTGCGGTCCGACATGGAATTGAATACCAAACCGAGGGGCAGAACCAAGAAGCCAGCTCATCAGACCTAACAGCCCTGTCACCGACATCCCTAGGATGGGTCGAAGGGCAATACTGTGCCGAGGGTGCTTGTTCTCACGAAGCTCACACCTGGATTCTGCCGAAGTCCACAAACACAGCGAGGCTTAAAATCCGACCGTTGGGAAGCAACCAATTTGGCGGCGGCAGTGTTTTAATTACCTTAAATGGCTGTACTAAGACCAGTATTGGAAATCGAGCTCCACATGGCCAAGATTTTCGTCAGATTTGGTGCCTTCAATGCACTGTCCTGCCCGATTTGATTGGTGGCGTGTATAAGAAGATGCCTAAGTTAGGGAAAATTGTATTCTGCAATTCTTTAAGATTTACGAGTGAACCCATGACAACAGAACGTGAGATTGATGCTTTGGTCAGAGAATTCAAGCAAGAGGGTCTGATAAGCTATTCTAATCGACTGCCTGCCCGTGCTCCCTGTGAAGACGCTCCCCCAGCACCACCACGGCCGATGCAAACACGGTCTTCCAGGAAAAAGTCTAGAACTGAACTTCGCTCCAAGCGAAACCAAGACCGACAGAGGCAAACAGGGCAAACACCAGCAGATCATCCTATGGATCCCTCCGGTTCCACCCAGGTCTCGGCCGGGGGTAGGGAGAATATTGTACCACCGCGGCCACCATATCTACAACCTGTTCGCCCAGGTGCCACGTTGCCCCGTTGGACAAAGCAATTTACATTAGCCACACCCTCGCTGCCACAAGGGGTTCAGCTGATAGGAAGCATGACAGGGAAGATTGATCGGCTTAAGTACAGCGATCACGACACCAATGACCATGGAAAGTTTCCACAGTTTGAACCAGCAGAATACTTGCACCGCGTCAAGTACCCAGATCATAAGGTCACACTATTGGAAGTGCAACCATGGGCTGCGGGCCTGGACAAAGCTGGCCTCCTCAAGAGGCTTGATATTCCCCATTTCAGTCGCGGCATACATGTGACCGTAGTGGCCAAACAGTTACTGGCGTTGGTGCATGGCGGCTATTTATGGATAGGGGACCAGCAAATCCCTATTGACGCTGCACTCATCCATAAGATCACAGGTTTACCAATGGCAGGACCTGATCCGGGAACTGAATTTCCGTCCAAACATGACGATACAAAGCTCGCGCAAACCATGAAAGAGCGGTTTGGCCTAACAAAAGGGAAACGGGGGTATCACACTTCCTCTATTCAAGAGCAGCCCATTCGCTTTGCAGCTGAACTCTTAGCCTGCAAACTCATATGGAAATGCAGGCCAACTGAAGTACCTGCCTCGGTTATCCGGATCGCTATGAACTGCGCTGAGGGGTATACTTATAATTGGGCGAAATATCTTGCGAAGGAGTTCCTGGAGGATCCCCCCGATGCACAGGAAAAAGGTATACCTTTTCATTATTCGTGGCTTTTAATCCTTATTGCATTAGTTGGGTGGAAAGAACCCACTGAAGCCCAGTTTGTAGAGTTAAACCCAGGCATGCCAGGGGCAGCGAGATACGCCTCCCTATGGATATCCTCAGATAAGGTAGCTTAGCAGATGACGAACACTGTGTTCATCTTTTATGCCATGAGTATCCACTATGAGATTGTGCGAACACCACGACTCACCAATGAAGTGTTCTCTAAATATGACGGCGTCGCGCAATTTAGTGCCGATATGCATCATGTTTTCATTCAAGCTCGTGCATATCCACAACGTCAATGCTTTAAATTACCATATGTAGTCACCGAACCAGATATCAAGGGTATAGCTCAGAACTGGCCAGCTGAATGGCTGAAAGATCTAGGAAAAAAACCTTCTATTCCAGTTCCCCTAGCTACCAATATTGGCGCAGGTACCAGTCAGGCGCCGCAGCAAAGCCCCTTGGAAGATAGCGAAGACCTAAGTGATTCACAGATGGATGACGACGACCAGGGTGGAGACGGCGGACAGGATGAATAGGATGAGGATTCGATCAAGGCCATATCAGATCCTAACCCAGCAACGAAGCGCAAGTCACCAGAAGTAGCAGAGGTAACCAAGCCGTAGTCCCGCAAAAAGGCAAAAGCATCGAGGGAAAAATATATTGAGGACGAAGCCACTGTAACGCTGGATGAGCTGGAGCAAGCTCTAGAACATTCTACGATGACGCTTACTAAAAAATGGTCAGAGTTTGCGGAACTGCATCTTGCCGGGCTCTCAGGTATCGCAAACAGGGTGTCAGAGCTAAAAGAGTTATCAGCAAAATCAGCACATAGTACTGCGACAAGTAGCACTACAGCACCCACGCAGCAGGATATTAGGCAATGGCCACCCAGACATCACCAAGGACAGGTATCAAGCACAACTCTGATACTGCTTGATACATATTCCTGACCCCAGATGGGTATGCCTGTGGGGCTCGATTATACAAATATGTCTATGTCAGAATTGTACCTCTGCCATCTCGCTATTAAAAAGGAGATCCATGCACAAGACCAATTGTCCCAACTCCAATTGGAAGACGCCGTCAAACAAAATAAAACCTTTGCAGCGCGCCTAGAAGAAATAGCCCAACAGAAGAAATAGGCTGAACATAAAATAACTACGCTGATGCGAGCACTGGATGAGGCATGTCGGAGTCTTTCTGACTCCGACATACATGGAGCAGAGGAACCAGAGCAGAGAATCGCTAAGCTGAGAGACTATGCCCAACAGTCTCGCAGCAAGGTAGAAAGGATGAATATAGAACACCAGCACCAGATTGCAGAACTTCAACTGCGCATTCCTCCTGAGACTCCACTAGAGGTCCGAGAATAGCGCCATCAAGACATCAAGGCTTCAGCAGCAAAAATATCAGATAATGTGGCCAGTGTCGCAAAACTAATGGAAGACAGCATAGAAGCATGGGAAAACCTACAAGACCTTCCAGATGTAGGTAAGATCTAGGAAACCATCAAGTTGCACCAGGATGAATTAGATGCTGTCAAAGTAGAAATTAAGACGCTCCCAGCTATGCAGAAGATGGATAAAGTGAAGCGCAGCAAGGAACTTCAGCAGGAAATTGAGTCCTGCAGGATGAAGGTAACGCTACTGGAAAATGCGTTACAGCCCCTGGTTGATGAAGCATTAGAATTGAGCAATACTGCAGAGAGCCAGCTCAAACTTTTGAATACCTATGACAATTTTGCGCAGGAACGGGCTGACACAGAATCATCTTCAGTATTACAGGAATTGGTAGAAAAGGAGAAAGCCGCTGATGATATACTACACAATCTCACTAGTCGCTTCCAGACTCTCGCGCAGAAGATTCTCCCACCAGAGCCCTCGCAGAGTGTCCCGGGATGGGCCACTAGTGAGTCTTAGGGGCCTGTTGGGGCGCGTACCCTAAGGATTATTAGTTTTGGTAACTTCGTGGTTGTTTGTAAGCAGAGTTAAGGGTCAAAATAGTCTTAGGGGTGACGGGGTAAGTCAAAACCCCTTTTTGTAATAAACCCATGGTTTGAATCCAGGGTTTAGGGTTTTTTTGGGTGCCCATGGTTTGAAGCCATGGTTTTGTAAATAGTGCGATGTATAAATAGGCATTTTTGTAACTAAGAAAAAGTTAGGTTTTTGATGTAAAGAAAGATTAAGGTGAAGCTACGGCTGATTGTGTAAGGAAAGGTTAAGTCCCAGCTGTGTGCGTGGACGACCTCTGCAGCTGTGTGCGCAGAGGGTTTTGTAAGAAGATTAAGGAAAAGATCTGCAGCTGTGTGCGCAGAGGCCTGCTGCTGTGTGTGCGACTGTTAAGGACTGAAGGGATCTGCAGCTGAGTGCGCAGATCAAACTGTGGTTTTGTAGCAAGTTGAATAAAACACAGTTTGTGGACGTAGCCCCTACACTGGGGGTGAACCACTTTATATTTGGTGTTGTGGTTTCTTGTGTTGCTTCTATTCCTGTTAGTTTTATGCATTAATAACTATATACATTTGATAACTTAGATCACTGCTAATAATAAGCTTCGCTGTGAATTCCCTGTAGTGGGTTAAGCAAGTCACGGTCACTTATCTATCTGCGAAGTTATATATAAGCGAATGAAAAAGCTGTGTAACTGTTGATTAATAAGTTTATTATAGGCTAAGGTACAGTAATATCCCTCTATGCTTGCAGAAACCTGATTTTGCGGCACCCCATTGCTGTTTCGGGTGAGACTGAAACGTGCGCGCAGGTTGTTGCCAAAAGGGCCAACACGGTGGGTCTTTTGTTGGTGCGACATAAAAGGATTAAACTCGGGTCTGCCCTATTGCCCAACATACATAGAGCCAACAACCATCGCTCTCAAAACCGAGAAGACTTAGAAGATGTGTCAGATGATCCAAACCGCTAAGAACTTAGAAGTAAGAAGACTTCCGAAGATTCAACAATTGCAATTCAATATTATTTATAGGATTTCTCATTTACATTGGTGGTCCACTTAGCCATCTTCCTAACTAATTCTTACCAAAATCTACAAAATAATGACCACAATCCACAAAATGTGGTCCAAATCTACAAAACATGACAAAAATACATAAAATATTGTAAATCCGCATTGCATGTCATTTTCCATATTGTGCAGTAGCTTTGACCTTTTGCAACATTCGTGATGCTATGCATCTCACTTATCCCAAAACTACTTACCAACAGGACCCTAACACAATCTTGTGGCTCACCCTCGAGCCACATCAGCTAGAAATGGTGTATCCCCTGATCTTCACCTTGAAATCCTCATATGGTTGGGTAATTTCCTTAACCTATTCTTTCATTTTCTTAGTAGTCTCTCGGATTTCTATCAACTCATGCTCTGATGGTTTCTCAATGATCTTTGTGATGGCATCCTTTCTTCCCTCCTGAACTGCTTACAGCACCGAAAATTCCTTGACCGAGACTTGTGCATCAATCTCCTATAATGTATCTAGTTGTTTCATGCACCTCTAGTGCAAATCCCTAGCCTTTACAACCCACTGTTGCAAGTCCTTCAACTCCACTGCCTTTGTAATATGTATGACTGAGGGCATCGCTCTAAGGAACATCTTCAATGTTTCCAATTTCCCTGTGGGCTCCTGCAACTGTGTGGTTAGGTGCTCCAACTATGCATCCTAAACTATGATTCCCTAAAATTTTGTTGTCTCATCAGTGAATTCCTCTGCCTCTCACTCCATCTCCTCCAGTTGCGTGGTTAAGTCTTTGATGGAAGTTTTCCTCTCCGCAACTTTCTTCGATCGTGGGTCTGGATGTACAAGATCCTGCAAGTTTGCATTGTCACGCTACAATTTTGAAATAATGTCCCCAAGCCACTTTTCTTTTTCCTCCACATCCAGCTCCACTGTGCTCTCGAATATGTGCTGACAAGAATCATAGACTGCCTGCTCCAACCGAACTCTGCTATCCCAGAGATGCGCTTTCTCTACCACCAATCCATCGTTCTCCTTTTCAGTTCCTCAACTTCCTTGACATTCTCCGCGATCAACCGTTCTTTTTCCTTCTGCAACACCTCAATTTCTTTGCGCGCTTCCGCCTCTTTCTCCAACGAACTCAAGATTTGATGTCACGTACCCCAAATTGCAATAACATTTTATGTTTAATAATACATTATATTTTAGTTTTTATTGTAAAGTTTGTGATTATTGACCAAGTGGGATTAAGGATGATTGTAATTAATTATGCCGAATATTTTATTAGTTAATAAATCAAAGATGAGACAAATGACTTAAGGAGGATGTTGAATGAGTGTCTACTGGCCACTAGGTGTAATAGACTGGGGTGAGAGAAAACTAACACATGGCAGCATCCTCAACTACTTCTAGCTGTTGCAGGGGGAAAATTTTCTAATTTTGTGGTCATGTTCCCCAAGAAATTGGAACAAGAGCAGGTGGCTCATTAAGTGAAAAAAACTGACCAAAATACCTACGCATGCTTATCTTACCCATCGAATTTAGCAGGAGGTTGTTCATTCTTTACCTTGTAATTTTTCTGAAGTGAAAAATCTTGTACAAGAGATTTGATGAGGGGAAAGGAAGAAGTGGTTTTGAGTGGAGAGATTGTTTTCAAAACTAGTGCAACTTGTTAGCTGAGTTCTTTATTGCAGAAGGCAGAAGTATTACTGTTAAATACTTCTGTGGAGTTGCAGGGGTTTTTTTATATCCCATACTTTCACCTAGTGCTTTCAACTAGGTGGACCAGTGGACATGATCGGGGGTCCTAAGACAAGCAACTAAGCTATCTTCAGAAATTGGTTAGGTGGAACGGGATTCTAGGTTGTTTGTCTCCTCTACAAGTTATCAGGTTCCAAAATGTTATTTTATTTACCTTATGCAAGTAGAAGTACTAGAATGAATGAATTTATGATTAGAATTACCACTACTACATTTCGACCCAAAATCCGACGGCCGTCATGTCGGATTTTCGACACTTTTCTGTCGCATGTACGACACTTTGATTTTTTCTTAAGCGTTGGACACGTGGAGTCGGTTATCCGACACCTAACTAACTGTCGGTTAAGAGACACTTAACTAACCGTCGGTTAAATGTCAACCGTCGGATAAGCGACAGGTATAACCGTCGCTTAAACCATTGCTTTAGAGAGTAAGCGTCGCAAAAACGACAGATATAGTTGTCGCTTAAGCGACGGATATCATGACAAGGCGTCGCAAAAATGACAGATATAGCCGTCGATTAAGCGACGGAGATGAAGAAGAGGCGTCGCATTTGCGACAGATAGATCTGATTTTTAAGCGCCACGTATTACCAATAACCGTCGCATTTACGACAGATAGCATGACAACGCGTCGCAAAAACGACAGATATAGTTGTCGATTAAGCGACGAAGATGAAAAAGAGTCGTCGCATTTGCGATAGATAGGTCTAATTTTTAAGCGCCACGTATTACCAATAACCGTCGCATTTGCGACAGATAGCATGACAACGCGTCGCAAAAACGACAGATATAGCTGTCGCTTA
>LPNX011208980.1:12732-31387 GCA_001517045.1 Pseudotsuga menziesii | reverse complement strand
TATATATACTTATATACATATATATATGTATATAAGTATATATACATATATAAAAGGGTTAGTGAGACTCCCTATATGTATATAAGTATATATACATATATAAAAGGGTTAGTGAGACTCCCTACATTGATAAACATTATAGGTAAGTATATATATTATAACACTAAAGGGAATACGTATTTAATTATATATATATATATATATATATATAAAATTAAATACGAATCCCTCCATAGGGAAATCAAGTTGTAATATATGTCATAAATATTAAATCGGGGTGTATTGATATATACAACGATGACATCTTCTACCCAATATGGTTCCTTAATAATTGGTTGTTTTTCCCTCTTTGGTTCTTTTAACTTTCAAGACAATTCCTTGACGCTTTTTGTCGAGGTATCCTCTCATATTATATTAGTTTTTAATTAACGAGGATATAATATATTTTTTTATATAATTGGGCTAGTTATGGGGTGAATAAGAAATCCTTATAGGATTCCATAATTAGGAGGATACGAAGACTACATCATCGAGCTTAGACTCCCTTGTTATTCTCTTTTTGCCCTCATGGGTCTAGTTGGCCCCGTGTCAAGTTGTGTCACTGTATTACGTCTCCTAACTTTTTCAACTTACGTAATTTAACTTAAATAATATGCAAGGTTTTGTTTTTGGTGGGGCCTTGGCCTTGAGCTCCTCACCAGAACAAGTACAATAAAATTCGAAATTACAAAATTTATCTAGGGTATGCGGGAGGGTTAGTACACATAACTACTTGAGGTATCCGAATAACAATTGCTTTAGCTGCCAATATTCACGGGTATTATATGACCAAGTCATAAATACACCCTAATTTGAGCTTCCCTATATTTTAAACATTTTTCACTTTATTGACTACTGCTGGATGAGGTACCGGATTGGGTGCAAGGCTGGGTACCGAATTTGTGGAAGAAATATGCAAAATAACCAATGTAATATCCCGAATTTTGGACCTAACACTTATGGGCATGAGCTCCATTGATTATGATGTTACCTTTATGTTTTATTTTGATATACGGGTTCAATGACCCCATTGCATATGAATATGATGATTTGTTTGATATACTTGTGTAGCGCATAAGAGAGAGAGAGAGAGAGAAAGAGTTATAGCTGGAGAAGGAGGAGGATCAGTTTTGGGTTTTACCTTTTATCTTTTGGGGCATCTATATTGAGGAAGCTTTTGCTCGGTTTTTCCCATTAGGGTTTTTCAAGGGTAAATCTTTGTGTTCTTTTTTTGTGTGGTTGTGCTTGTCTATCTTTCAGTGATCTTTTGGCTTAGGGTTATTATGCTAAATGCTTTAAGATCTGACCCCTAATTGTTTGATTCTACAATTGTTTGACATCAAAACATGTATTCACACTTGAGGGTTTGTACTTGTTAGTTTGTACTTGAGGGTTAAACATATATTCTCTAGTCCTCCTCTAATTGCGTCAACACTCTCAAAATATAAAAAAATAAGATATTTCAAGAACCTTCTAGATGAAAGTCCTCATGGATGCTTATCCTAAATAATTGGAGTAGGTGGCAGTCATACCCTTCTAGCCTCTAAGGATGATCCCTAACCTTCATCCAAAAGAATATCAACCCACTTGGTTTCCCTTCCCTATATAAGCAACCCCTCCATCATGGATAGGGAGGACCAAAGAAATCACCTTTATGTTGATCGAATCATTCTGAGTGGAAGAGGAGAAAGAGTATGGTATTGTAAGTGGGAGATTGTAGATTTTATGATCGTGAGTCAAAAGCATTGTATAATAATACTCCCTAGCTTACTTCTCTCCCAACTATTGTATGATAAGACTTAGTATAGTTACAAAAATGTGTAGTGGGTAAATGCCAAAGAACACCATCATCTTTCAATGATAAACCCGAGACAACCTAATGACCTAAAATATTGACATTAATTGATTAGATTAAGGAATATGACAAATAAAAGGAAAAGGAATTTGCAAAGTTTTTTTATTCAAATGGGTAATCCATCTTCAATAATATTAAATTTTTTGAAATTGTGTTGGGAAATGCCCATTAGAAAGAAAATAAATTTTATATCTTATGATATTGCATATTGTGAGGATCTCAAGAATGCTAACTTATTATATCCAATACATATATTTTAAAAAGTTTTATCTTCTTCATGTAAGCATATATCATTGAAAAAATGACACATTGATGTTAACTTATTAAATACCATGCATATATTTTAAAAAGTTTTATCTTCTTCACTTAGGTACATATCATTGATAAAATGACACATTAGGTGTTAGAAGGGTTCTTATTTCTTAAATTACTAAAAAAAACACTGGGAAAGCATTGTAAAAGAGGTGTATATCTTAAAATATTAAACTTATAATGCACAAATTGTACAACCCTTATAACATGAAAGCCAGCCATTAAATCCTAGCGAATAATCACTTCAAGTATCCTTACACCCATAACCCTTGTAATCTAAAATTCATATGAACTATAAACATTATGACCATTAGTCTCTAAGTTTTAAATATTTTAACCCTTAATCAACATTAGTCCAATGTTCACCTAATAACTATATGTTGTATATAATTTAAATCACAAGCTATCGTAGCACTATGGGAACACTCATGCCATTGACAACATGGCCTTTACCCACGCTCTCGAATTAGTACTTTAACCAAACTAATCAATGGTAAGGCGTATTCCTGTGTCCATTAAAAACCCCAACTCATTTTAAATACAGCGTTCAATAAAAAACGTAGGAGTAAAATCGCATGCACCATAACCATTACATTTTATCAAAACCATACTTCGATTTACACGGAGTTTCCGAAATGTCTATACACAGTTTCCATTGAAGGTCGAGGACAAGGTTTTACACAGGGTGCCAATGGGCTATGGCACCATTGCTTGCAATGGTGCATCCCATTGCTTTTAAAAGCCCAAAACCAAAACTAATGAGTTACATAACCAAATATAAACATTGCACAGAGCCGAATGGCCTAAGTATCAAATCGCGGCATAACGCCTCCACATTAAACATAAACCAAGTCTATATTCAAGCCCGAAGGTGAAATCAAATTCACTACAGCATTAAACCCCAACCAAACAAGCATGCGAAATGTAGTCCTACCACACGATCGAAGGAGGACAAGCATAAGCTTGATGAGAAGGCTTACCATGGCCACAAATGCAATGCTATGAGCCAACTGTGTTGTAGCCATGCTGCCCTCAATCCATTTCGGCACCTACAAGTAAACAACCAAATAAGGGATGAGAAGTATGCAATCCCTTCCAAACTGAAAACCAAACTAATGTATAGGCTTATGAGCTCACGCAGGCTTACCTTCATAAGCTATGGGTCACCTCCATGGCCATACCTCTGCGCAGAGCCAAACAACGAAACCCCAAATTCCAAATACATTACACATCCATCGTGAGCCAATCCTAAGGGGAAGGCTGTCACATTTTCCCACAAGCATTAAATGCACGAGGATGGAGTCCGTTAACGTTCCCACAAACCCACTCCCATAGTCACGAATTGCTACAAGGTATCGTTTCATGCCACCCTTCATACCATCGCTTAAACCATGTAGTATATCGTTCATACCATATATTATGTCACACCAAACTTTAAAACATCAACGTTAACATAATACAAAGCTACACTATGATAGTATTATAGTAATACTTGTCATAGGTTGCGCTAGTTCCAATGGTTAAGACCCTTGATTAGGATTGTAGATAAGGTTTAGTCCATAGGTTAGAGCTTAGGGTTTAACACCATAATGTTAAGGTGTTTAGGCTTAAGCACCATGGCATACAAAGTATGCCATGTAAATCTCTCAATTTATCAAATTCAAGTCTCCTCTCGAACCATTAAATAAACTTCCAATAAAATAACATAGGAAATGTTAAGAGAGTATATAGTAAAATATACATAGCATGAAAAGATATTAATGACATCTAACAATGACGAAAGTAAGACCACAATGAAGAATAATTAATATACAGGAAATTTAGCTGTAATGGCTAAATTAATGATAATGACGCTTACCAAATTTGAAAATCAACTCGATAGGCAACGTAATAACTAGAAACAGTTTATCGATGACCATGGCTGTCAACACACTATACATCCAATCCCATCACAAGTAATAAACTGCGTAAGAAAAAGAGAGAGGTGCCTTAGTTCGATTGAACTAAGTAAGCCTGCGTAACCAAGTAACACCTTACCTCTCACATCGTCATGGGAGAACTAGTCCCGCCACTCCACCACTTTAATCCCATCAACAAAATTAAGTTAGTTTATACTTAATAAATAGAGTACACATGTGCAGAGGTAAACAATGAACTATACAATTCATTAACTCACCAACAGTAGTAACTAAGATGCACAAATAATTTGAATAACATAATTTAGACATAAGAGGTAAATGAACTAATAATCACTAAATAGATAAGAGATTAACAAGACAATATGAGCAGTTTTTGAAGAGATCGAAAGTTAAGTAGCGCATGTAATTCCGCATGAGTAATAATGATCTTCTTTGGGTAGTTTTCTACTAGCGTTTAATTTTTTTTTTTTCAATTTTTGGGGAAATTACATTGGATCTTGCAATCATTAGTGGTAGGTTGAGAGTGGGTATACATCAATGACCGCTGATTGTTTGATTCTACAGTTGTTCGACATCAAAACATATATTCATAATTGAGGGTTTGTACTTGTTAGTTTGTACTTGAGGGTTAAACATATATTCTCTATTCCTCCCCTAATTGGGTCAACACTCTCAAAATAAAAATAAAAAGATATTTCAAGAACCTTCTAGATGAAAGTGCTCATGGAGGCTTATCCTAACTAATTAGAGTAGGTGGAAGTCATACCCTACTAGCCTCTAGGGATAATCCCTAACCTTCCTCCCAAAGAATCACCTTTATGTTGATGGAAATATATTTGATTTTGGGCTTACTTCTTCTTTCTGTGTGGATGCATGCCCTTTCAGTCTGGTCGCTTCATACCTCACATTCTTTTTATCTTCAATTTATTCAAAGTCAAAATACTTGTTTAAAGAATTGATCCAGTCCATGAGTTCTGCAACATTGAGATTACCTTCATACATAAGGACTTAAACTCTTGGTCTATTACTAGCATTCATCAACATCTTCAATACTTTTACTTCTTCAACAACCTCCTCTCGCTCGTCTTCATAGGATTCTTCCTCATCACTATTGTATATATTCTATAAATTCTTTCTCTCCATCGCTTCCATCCTAGCTTGGACTTATCTTAATTCCCTTTCTGTGTTTGTCTCCATAGTTGGTCTTTCTTTACCACGTCCTACAGGGACTCAACATATTTTTCCTTGTCTTGGCGACATCTATACCAAAACTGATGGCAGGACCTAAATTTCTCTTCTTCAGACGGAAATTCTAGTTGAATTCTCATTCTAAAAGAAGGATTTCACAACTTTGCTCCCGTAATAAACTTTCCACAAGCTTGGATTCTCCCACAACCAAATTTCTGCAAGCTTGAGTTTTCGCAACTCAATCTCCACAATTGATTTCTTCCACAACCATCTTATTGCAAGCTTGAGTTTCCATAAAATTGACTTCCCACAACTCAATATCCACAATTGAGTTATTTTGCAAACATCTTTCTCCAAGAACCTTTCTGTAATTGTGGATTGCAGATGCACATACACCTTCCCACTTTTCCATAATGGGCTTTCCAATTTTCTTCCCCCAACTTCCTTTTCCGCAATTCTTTTGAAATTGTGTTGGGAAATTCCCATTAGAAAGAAAATGAATTTTGTATCTTATGATATTGCATATTGTGAGGATCTCAAGAATGCTAACTTATTATATCCCATACATATATTTTAAAAAGTTTTATCTTCTTCGTGTAAGCATATATCATTGAAAAAATGACACATTGATGTTAACTTATTATATACCATGCATATATTTTAAATTTTTTTATCTTCTTCATTTAGGCACATATCATTGATAAAATGACACATTAGGTGTTAAAAGGGTTCTTATTTCTTAAAATACTAAAACAAAACATTGGGAAAGCATTGTAAAAGAGTTGTATATCTTAAAATATAAACCTTATAATACACAAATTGTACAACCCTTATAACATCAAAGCCATTAAATCCTAGTGAATAATCACTTCAAGTATCCTTACACCCCTAACCCTAGTAATCTAAAATTCATATGAACTATAAACATTATGACCATTAGTCTCTAAGTTTTAAATTTTTTAACCCTTAATTAATGTTAGCATTATAATCCATATTCCCCTAATTCTTATCTCTTATTACCTCTAACCCATATGACTTAAAAACCTTATAACTAAATACTTATTACTTATATAAACCCTAATTGTTAAAGTATAATTCTTGGAATCAATATACCAATAATCCCTATATCCATTTTTACACCTAATTCCTAATCCACACAATTATGTAATCCTAATTCTAAGATTACACAGTTTTGTTCGTGAATAGAGATTTCATAACGTAGAAAAAGAAAAATGTGCTTCTACAAACTAGAATACATTATGCAATATAATGGGAATTTCACACATAAATGATTCATTGTTGTAATCCAATTAAACCAAAACTATCATTGTGTATAAAAATACCATTTACATACTTTGTATCAATGAGCATTCATAGCATATGCATTATGTCGTTTAATGGCCAATATGCTATTGTGTATTTTGTCTTCCAAGTTTCTGATATGATCGCTTTGGTTTCTGAATCATACTATTCTTACAGAGAGCAAGAACCAGTGTTTATTTTGTCTTCCTAGTTTCTGATATGATCACTTTGGTTTCTGAATCATACTATTCTTACCGAGAGCAAGAACCAGAAGCATACTTTTGTGTTATTCTATCATAATGCTGAGAGAGATCGACAGTGTGGTCACCATACGACATTATGTGGCCATGAACGATATTTGCTTCTGGAATTTTATGAGTGTGGTATTGTGACTACAGAAGATCTCTGAGTTTGAGATAGTATGACATGATGGAGATCTTCATGATGGATTGAGACTTTACCAAGTGTAAAGTGGGTTCCAACCTTCAAGGTTGAATGTGGAAGACTAGGATATGCCGATGACCTAAGAGGATGAGGGAAGAATACTTGAATGATGTTTGGGATATAGTAACCGAACCGGAAAGTAAGAGTGTGGTATCCTCCAAATGGATCTACAAGATAAAACATGCAGCTGACGGAAGTATAGAGAAGTGCAAGGCTAGATTTGTGGCTAGAGGTTTCTCTCATAAAGAGGGAATTGATTATGAAGAAACATTTGCAGCTGTTGCAAGGTATACTTTGATTAAATCCATCATGGCACTTGCATCCATCATGAAGTGGGACTTACACCAGATGGATGTGAAAACAACCTTCCTAAATGGTGTGATTGAAGAAGAAGTATACATAGAACAACCACAAGGATTTGAGGTTGAAGACAGACGAAATCACATATGCAAGCTGAAGGACCTGTATGGCCTGAAGCAAGCTCCTAGAGCTTGGAATGGAAGTATAGATAGTTTCTTGATGATCATTAACAACCACAAGGATTTGAGGTTGAAGACATATGAAATCATGTATGCAAGCTGAAGGACCTATATGGCCTGAAGCAAGCTCCCAGAGCTTGTAATGGAAGGATAGATAGTTTCCTGATGATCATGGGCTTTGCTAAGAGTAAAGTCGATCCTAACCTTTACTTCAAGGTTATAGAAGATGAACCTGTCATATTATTAGTATATGTGGATGATCTATTTCTAACACACAGATTCTAGAATGCAAGAAGAATCTCATTGAAGAATTTGAGATGAAAGAACTCGGTCTAATGCATTATTTCCTAGGTATGGAAGTATGCCAGGAGAACTCAGAAGGAATCTTTCTCAATCAGAGAGAGTATGCAGTAGAGATATTGAAAAGATTCGATCTGTTGGAATGAAAATCCATGGCCACACCCATGGATTCCAACTGGAATTTGTTAGCTGATGACTCGTCAGAGTTAGTGGATGTGACTCAATATAGATAGATTATTGGGTCATTGATGTATATAACAAAAACCAGACCAGACATTTGTTTTGCTGTGAACACCTTAAGTCAATATCTAGTTCAACATAGATGTGTTCAACTGATAGCTGCAAAACATGTGATGAGATATCTGAAAGGGACTATAGACTTTGGTCTATACTATGATGGAAACCATGAGTATAGATTGTATGGATATATGGATGCAGATTGGGATTGAAGTGTTTCAGATAGGAAAATCACATAAGGTGGATGTTATAGTTTGGGATCTACTATGATTTTGTGGTTTACCAGAAAATAGCCCAGTGTTGCTCTTAGCACGGATGAAGCAGAATATATAGAATCTTGCTCTGCTAGTTGTGAAGCGATATGGCTTCGGAAGCTGATGTTAGGTCTCTTTCACCTAGAGATGGATACTACAGTGATTCAATGTGATAACCATAGTTGTATAAAGATGACAGAGAACCCTGTGTTCCATCAAAGCTTATAGAAATACAGTATTTATACCTATGAGACAAGATATAGATGATGGTGTTTCAATAATTCTATACTGAATATATATATCATGTTTCAGTATTTACACACTGTAGATGCAGATGATGGTGATTTAGTATTTCTATACTGAAGATACATATGATGATGCTTTTAGTATTTCTATACTGAAGATACATATGATGATGCTTTTAGTATTTCTATACTGAAGATACAGATGATGATGCTTTCAATATTTCTTACTAAAATATAGATGATGACACTTTTAGTATTCACATACTGGAGATACAGATGATGATAGTTCAATATTCACATACTAGAGATACAGATGATGATAGTTCAGTATTCACATACTGAATATGTAGATTATGATGGTTTAGATGATGATGTTACAAGATGATGATTTAACACTGATGTGTTGATGAAGCCTCTGTCTCAAGTAAAGTTCGAACACTTTCAAGACAAGCTTGGTGTTGTTTGGAAAGACCTTCCTCGAAAGGGGAAGCAGTGATGTTGCAGTGGGATTTTATTATCCTTGGACAATTGTCCTAAAGTGATCCAGTGAATTGAGTCCTCGAGAATGAAGAGGGATTGTATCATCCTGGGACATTTGTACAGAACAGATCCAATGACTTCAGTCCTCTAGAATGTTATGGGATTGTATCATCCCTGAACTTCGGTTCAAAACAGATCCGGTGACTTCGGTCCTCGAGAATGTGGTAGGATTGTATAATCCTTGAAATTTTGTTCATAATGGATATGGTGACTTCGGTACTCGAGAACGTGGTAGGATTGTATCATCCTTGAAATTTTGTTTAGAATGGATCCAATGACTTCAGTATTGGAGAACCTGGTAGGATTGTATCATCCTTGAACTTTTGTTCAGAATGGATCCGATGACTTTCGTACTTGAGAACGTGGTAGGATTGTATCATCCTTGAAATTTTGTTCAGAATGGATCTGATGACTTAAGTACATGAGAACATGGTAGGATTGTATCATCCTTGAAATTTTTTTTAGAATGGATTCGATGACTTCAGTACTCGATAATGTGGTAAAATTCCATCATCCATGGACTTATTCCTAAAGTGATAAGGAGTGATCTGAAGACTTAAGTCGAAAAGTGATCCGAAGACTTTTGTCTTCGTATTGTGGATTGTAGGTTATTGATGATGATGATGATGTTTCTCAGCTCGTCGCTGATGATGAATTTATTGATCGAAATATCAGAGTGTGATGATGATGGTCGAAAGATCAGAGTGTCATGATGATGATGTTATTGATCGAAATATCAAAGTGTGATGATGATGATGTTGTTGATCGAAAGTGAAAAGTATGATCATTGATGATGATTGTTGATCGAAAGATTAGAATGAGATGATGATGATGTTGCTGATCGAAATTTCAGAGTATGATGATGATGTTGATGCTGTCCTCTCTCTCCTACTGTTGTTGTTGTTGATGTTGCTGTAGACTACACTTCTTGTTAAGGGGGAGTGTTGAATTATTGTAACTTCAAAGAATATTATATATATATATATATATATATATATATATATTTTTTTATTTTTTATTGATCCCCAATGTTTCTATCGGGAGAATCATTTGTATTTATTTGTACCCTGATGTTCCTAATCGGGAGAATTAATAAGAGTCATGAGGAAGTTCCCTTTGTTGTAAGTCGGGTCATTAGTACCCTCCGAAACATGTTATTATATTAAGTTAGTCTAGTTGTGGTTACTCGAGCCTACATAACTGAGTTAAGTTTACTCGATCATCAAAGGCACTTGTTGCACTTGGACAAGAAGCGGCAACCCTCCTTGACGCCTTATGATATTGTGCAAGGAGCGTCAACACTCTCAAAATATAAAAAAATAAGATATTTTGAGAACCTTCTAGATGAAAGTCCTCATGGAGGCTTATCCTAACTAATTGGAGTAGGTGGCACTCATACCCTACTTGTAGCATCCCGAAATCCCAATAAAAAAAATTTCCTCTTTATCAAAAGACAATTTAAAAATGCTGTAACAATCACACAAGAATTCCTATTTTCAAGCATGCCTCTAAAGTTCATATTTGCTTATCTAGATATAGATGTCGCTTTGTTAACTATTCATGGCACACACATTTATCTAAATCCATAATCTATGGCAAGGTTTTTATGCATTACCCTCTTTCTAACAATCCTTAGATTATAGTTTTCCATTGAATGATTTACCTTGTATTGTGACATATACACCTCCACATTCAAATCTTAGTAATAATATAAACTTGTGATTGACAATGCATTAATTATATATATATAAAACCTGTTTGGTCTCAATAGAGAACTCCAACTATCATTCTGAAATTATATACTCACTTCTTTTAACCATATTTCAACACTCATTTACTTGCGACTAACATATTGTACATCAATCCCCGGAAGGAACTTGTCACATACCCATATCAGGAAAAAACAAGTTTGCTTCTGAAGGATTATTTATATTTAACCATAGGATTTTGAGTCGTGATATACAAAAAGGGGAACCAAACCATTGTAGTTCAATCAATGAAACCCGCCAACATAATACTTAAAAGTTTACATACAAATAATTGCTATTCCACATCAAGTCTTTGAATTTCCTAAATAAGGTGTAAATGGATGCTTATTGTGAAACTTATAACCCCATACTCTTACTTAAGTTCTTCTCATGACATGAGTGTATGTAAAGCCTTAAGTTTATATTTTTAACTAACATGCTCCACATTCACTTAACTAGGTACAAGTAAGAAAATGAAAACATGTAAGGACCACATAGCATTACCTTGGATGAATTCACAGAATATAAAATACATGATATACAACAGTAAGGAGGGACACCAATATACGTGGTTCGCTCCTAACTAGGGTTACGTCCACCAAAACGGTTAATATTTTCGATTAAAATATTCAAGAAAAGGTTTGCAAAACTGTAGTTCCAGTACTGCATCCTTTACACAAAGTCTCTTATAGAGAACAACACCAATTTACTAACTAGCCTTGATGCCAGACCTTTCCCTTTGAATAATATTATTAAAATAACTCTAAATATTTTCTAGTAAATCTAACATGAATATAATGAGACTTTGAGTAAAACATTTTCAAAAGGACGAGCGTAAAACGCTACAAAAAAATCAGAATGTGAGGTTTTTGAATCCCCTACCCGAGGCAAGCGTTAGGGCTTATCACCTTAAGTCTACAACTATGTGATTTCCTATCCAAACCGCTTACAACCTAAGTGGTATTGATGTCCAACGTATTTAATAGATTCAAATATATGTAGTACCAGCAACGGTTTATCAAATCACATATGTAAAAATTTAGCTACCAACTGAATAGAATCAGGATGGTATTGAGGCCATTGTATTCTATACTTTCAGATCTATATCAAACCTATAAGGTAAGACCAGGGGTTATCGATTATACATGAATGATTTCACATTTACATATAAATAATATCATGTAAAAAAAATAACATTTCAAATCAACATGCATATGTAACATATCGAATTTCTACAATCTGAATACGAACCGAATTGTGTAGGAACTATCTCCTTTTATAGATTCAAATCCTAAACAAAGGCAGAGATATCGTTTCTTTTTCATGAATATATATATATATATATATATATATATATATATATATATAATCATAAAGGAAGCCCTACCATGACAGATCTAGAGCGTATGATGGTTAATGCCTAGAGGGTTGATTTACAAAGGTCAACACATACGCCGTTGATTTACACACATGAAGGTCTCGGTTTTAAGGGTAGTTCCATAACGTAACAGAGAAACTTAATCCCTTCCTGTTCTGAATGGCCTATTACTATCTTAGTCTTTTATCCACTTTATTCCCTTAAGGACTGAGAAAATTTTCCTAAAATGGAATGCATTCTAAAATTATGATTATTGGAGTCAGCACAATAAATCATTCTTAGGCTGCGGACATTATATCGGGGAAGGAAATATTGTTTAGGCCGGCAAAAGAAAGAACTAGTTCATACCCTTATCAACAGGATGAGTTCTTGCGGACCTTATATCGGAGAAGGAAATATTGTTCAGGCCGACAAAAGAAAGAACCAATTCAGACCCTTATCAACAGCCTGAGTTCTTGCAGAGCTTAGATCGGTGACAATGCACTTCAGATTACGCATACCTTAGTTCAAATTACGCATACCTTTGGGTAGGAGACAATGCGCTTCTTTGAATATAGTTTAATATACCATCACTTGACCGACGAGGCATATTTTATGGAAAACTGATTTTTCATATACCTTAAACTGGAACCGTCTTTAAAAGACAAGCAATAAAAAATCTCATCTTGGAAATCTAAATCAATACTTCGAGACTTTCAACCTTGATCCTACCTTACGATATCTCAGATCCAGTTCCCATAAAAGAAAAAGGGGAAAATGTATAAAGCAGAAATAGTTGAAATCAAACATGGTTCTGAACCAGCACGTGGAATATACTGCAGGTCTATCTTGAAATCAAACTTTACACGAATTTTGAACCCCCACACAGAGGTATGAATCGAAATCATAATTTTTATAACACCCAATCCGTCATCATATATTTAAATGGTACAACGACATTTATTATTCGATGTATATAGAGGCATTTGATAATTTCATTTTCAATTTTTTTCTTGAAGGTGGCCATGACCTATGGTCCATTAATTTCTTAGGTTTGTTTTCCCCTCTTAAGTTTTAACTACTTCGCTTCTTTTATGCCACATAAACAAAAATGATTACGACTCCCTCTAACTGGGGTTAGTCGTAGTAGGATTTAGTGCGTAGGGTATCTTAGTAGGGATAATCTCTGTGAAGTAGGAATTCCCTTACAGGGCAAGTCCCTATTTCCAATACTGCCATGATCACGATAATGTGTACGACTGCATTATCGAGTTATGGCTCCCCAACCATTCGTTTTCTTTTTAGCCGTAGTGGGCTTAGATGCCCGTCATTAAGTTGCATCCGATTCTGAAGTTTCCTGACTTTATCCTTTAGGTAACTAACTCATATTGAGTTCCAGATCTTGTTTTTGGCGAGGCCTTGGCCTTGAGCTCCTCACTAGAACAAGTACAATAAACATTTTTTTACAATTACCAAGTATTCAGGGTACACCAAGCGGGATATTAAACTACTAGCCTCTAGGGATGATCCCTAACCTTCCTCCCAAAGAATCTCAACCCACTTGGTTTCCCTTAGCCTATATAAGAAACCTCTACCTCATGGACAAGGAGGACCAAAGAAAGCACCTTTGTGTTGATGGAATCATTGTGAGTGTAAGAGGCAAAAGAGTATGGTATTGTGAGTAGGAGATTGTAGAGTACTATTGTATGATAAGACTTAGTATATATACAAACATGTGTAATGGGTACATGCCAAAGAACAAACTAGTTTTGATAAATGTGTTATTTTGCATTTTGTCTTCCCAGTTTATGATATGATCGCTTTGGTTTCTGAATCATACTATTCTTACTGAGAGCGCTTTGGTTTCTGAATCATACTATTCTTACCGAGAGCAAGAACCAGAAGCATAGTTTTGTGTTATTCTCTCATAATGCTGATAGAGATCGATAGTGTGGTCGCCATAAGACATTATGTTGCCATCAACGATATTTGCTTTTGGAATTTTATCATCCTTGCCGAAGAGAAGCAAATATCTTAGAGCCAGACTTTCCTGGTGCTCTTTAGATATCATGAATGTACCAAATGATCTGAGAATCCCTGTCTTTGCTAATGATTAAGCTGGAGCCTCACATAAACTCACAACTTGAAGACCGTCCTTATACATGCCTTTCATCCAATGCCATCCCTGGGTAGCGTATCGCGCAGAATATGCAAACTGGGTGCTCAGGTAAATACCTTCCCCCAAAACACTTCCAATAGACATTAATTCTGTGTTGCTTAAGCATCGCAAACCGTTTCTGTCAATGCAAATGCAACGCATTAGTACACTAGTATTATTAATTGCATAACTTTATAATTATTATTCACTACGTCCGCTAATATTATTTCTAATAAATACCTGAGAATTGAATACCAGTTTTCTGTTTTACTTCCATGAAAACCAAATGTGGAAACATCATGTTTATTATTTCTTGACTCATGAGAATCCTGAACCACCACGAACTGATAAATCTGTGAATGCGAATTATCAAGTTTTAAAAATTTGTCATCATCGTCGGATAGAAATACCAACGACGGTCTGTTGGTGCACAAGATGAATCTAAGAACGTCATATGGAAGCTGCCAAACTTCCTTCCCAAAATAATCGTCTCCCAATTTTTGCGCCGATTTTCCGGCTGGGGTTTTCAACCATGATTTCGCCAGCTTTGTCTTCAACTCATCTTCATTGGCTGATAATCTCATAGTTTCATTATTATTATTATTCATTACGTCCGACGTATATCCTGTTGATACACTGTTTGTGCTAGGTAAGACGAACTAACCTAAGATCCTATGATAATTTCAGAAAAAAATGATAATTTATGTTCTTACTGCTTCCAACAAACTAACAATCTATACTATGTTATTTTACTACTTAATCAATAAGTACAAAAGAAAGAAAGTGTATGCATATCTATTCTACTTTACATAAAAGCATTCAACGAAACCTACAACATTTAGCCTTCAATTTGTTCAAATCCTTCTTGTTTTATTTATGGAAACCCTCAATAATAACACACAAATCAGCAATAACCACATGATGCATAAAAATGAATTCTTACAGTAATCTATGCAAATAACGATATTCAAAAGCAATGTACCAACACCATATGAAGCTGCCCCCCCCTCCAAACGTTGCTCACGAACTGAATAAAAACTTCAAACAAGATTTAATTATCATCTAAAAAATGTATCACATAATAGTTTTATCTCTGTGTCTCCCTATGTTAAAAATGTTATCAAGTGTATATAGGCTACAACATATGGGTGGACCGCTAAAAGGATCGACCCTTCAAATAGCACCACAACGGCTAAAAGATAACAGGAGAAACAAAGGCCTTTATTTAAGCGAGCACACTCCAAATTGAGTGGATTCTCCCACATATCTAACTATAATCTCCACTGATAGCAAGGTCATAGTGTAACAATCCCCAATTACCTCAATGTAGTATGTGAGAAGATGTGGTAAATTTTCTTGCCACACTTACTTAAACAATTATCGTAGCTAGTTTTCTTGGATACAAGGAGAGTTATGTCATTAAAAGATTTCATCCCAATAACCCAACATGTTAATGTAGTGAGCAAAATAATAATCAGTTCCTCAAACATAACCATCAAATGAATGTATTCACAAAGACAAGAATGTAACGACTCTCAGACAAAAACGAAAGGGATCTTTCCTACGACACCCTATCGCTAAACCATTGCTACTTTTATAATTATCATCACCAGATCTTGTCTTGAAGTTACACCTGCATCATTGATAAAATATTCACATATTTGAGTACATCCATGAACTAAGGAAAATCCTTTATGCATCTTTCTTTAGTACAATCTTTAGACTTGGCCCCTTTTTATTTTGAAACTTTACCTTGAAAACTATAACATGGTATTCTTCCATTTCTTATAATGAGATTCATAACTTCATCACCTTATGTCCAGCTGTAAAACATCAATTTGTAAGGTACCCATAAAACACAATTCAAAGTAAATAACCTGAAACTCTGAACTAGACCTTAGTGTACTTCACAAAATCTCTAAACCATAATATATTAGTTTCGTTAGTAATTAAATCTGATATTGAAGGTCTTCAACATTTTCGTTATTATTTACAACCTTGCAATCATTTCTTCGTCACAGTGCTTCAAACAATACTAAAGTACGGACCAAGTTCATTATGGCATCAAGTATTGAAACCATTTTAAGTACATAGCACAATGCAATGAAAAGAACATTATACACAAAACCAAGGAGACACCAATGTACGTGGTTCGCCCCTAACCAGGGGTTACATCCACCAAAGCTAGCCACTTCTTTATTTATGAAACCAAAAATAAAGGTATACAATCTACATCACAAAAGATGTGTCTTTTCCTTGTACTCAGTTCCTCATATGATAAGAGAAAACCCCTTACATTATCAACCCGAGACCCACCAAATCCTACCAGCATATTTGGAATAAATTCTACGTAAGCATAGCATCAATTTTAAAGCCTGCTACTATAACAAAAGTTGTATTCATCAATACCAACAAGATCCCTCTATCATGAAATTGAGACCTAAAGTAAGAAAGTACGAAATTGAGACCTATTAAGTGTACAAAAACATCTCTATACCACTCTAATGCAATCTATTGAAGGATGCCACATCTAATTCACATAGATCTCATTCAAACCTCATAGATAAACAACTCATTAAGTAATCTAGCGCTATTATGTGAATAGGAAGTAATAGATCTGTAAATTAAAACATATACATCTAGTTTCTATCAACTCAGACTTGGATCCATCTAAGCACACAAAATGATTGGGGTTTTGAGAAACGTTTTGTAGAGTTCTAAAAACCATACGCAAACCTTTGATACATGAAGGCAGATACTCCCATCGTAGGCTATGGAATCACCATAGATTTTTCCCAAAAGGAAAGGCAAAATAGAGCTATAGATCTGCTAATTAAAAAAGTATGGATAGATCCTCTATCAACGCAAAAATAGATACTAGCCTTACCCTCTTACCCTGGAGCATGTGTGATATACTTTATGGTTCTATTCTTGGATGGACCAATAGTCACAACAGCGTTCCTATAGCATTAAAGGCAAAAACAATAGGGAGGAGGACCTGTACACTTGCCACGGGATGCATCGAGGATACAAGGAGGTGAATAATTCATCTATTCACTCCACACCTGTTAGGATGGAAGCACAGATTCTGGCATGCCACACAATATGAAAACAGAAGAAAGGAGAGTGTAATTTGGATATCTTGTCAGCTGCCGGGGCATGCGCAGAGGGGAAGCACCTCAACTAATGTAAGTTACTAATGAATGAGTTTGTGCAATACATGAATGAAGCCTACACAAAAAACTCACCCTCGTATGGCCGTTTCCTTATTACTTTCACAATGTTCAATTGGGAGCCACTCAAGGGCACAAGCTGGATCCCCAAGAAATCACTCTGGTCTCATCAGCTTCCAGACCATGGAGAGCCAGGAAAGACATAGACAACAGAGAATATAATGACAGAACCTTCAATGAGTGGTTTTATTAAAAGGTGGAATCACCATAGATTTTTCAGGAAAGGAAAATGCAAAAACTATAGATCTGAAATTCAACCATGTAAGCTCAAATATAGACACTTATCAATCCTATATTTATTTCAAACACGTCAAGGGACAACCACTGACCTGAGCATGGATTTCAAGGTCTCTCGCTTCGATTGTTCACGTGGAGGAAGGAACAATATATTAATTCGTGTAGTGGTTTTTTTTTTCATATATGAAATTGTAAACTTTATAATCACATTCAATTGTTTACCAAACTCGTACAGAAAAACATACCATGATTTGAAGAGATTGATCTCTATCTCTCTGTACCGTGAATGGCTTCAGATACTTTTTCCTTTCTTTTGTATTCGCCCTCCTTTTCACAACTCATATTGGTGCTCCCGAAAATGTTTTTCTCCCAAAACACAGAGGTCGTTCTGCTAAGCGCCCATCTCATTCTCCTCCAAGAACGCAAAGATTATTCCCCCCCACTCAAACTCATAGATCCTTTCTTTTTAAACAATTGCAGGCCAAGATTCCCCCCCGATCTTTCCTCCTTAATGAATGCTTTATGGCAGAGGACATGCCATTTTTTTCGGCCACATGGAAACCATGCCTGAGAAGGATCCTCGATGAGGATCTTTTTCCCCTTTTGTTTCCTTCTTTCTACAGGAAATACTAAAATTAAATTTAGGTTTTTCCTAGATTTACTTCGTGTTTTCTTTGGAAAGAATAAGCCCCCTTGATTTTCCTCAACCTCATCTCCATCTTAGGTTAGGTATAACTTTCTATACTTAACACATCATTCCCTTCAGTGTTATATATATATATATATAATTTTATCAATGCAGGGAGTC
>LPNX011208980.1:0-12652 GCA_001517045.1 Pseudotsuga menziesii | reverse complement strand
TATACATATATATATATATATATATATATATATATGTATATATATATATATATATATATATAAAATTAAGTACAAATCCCTCCATATGGGAATCAAGGTGTAATATATGTCACCTATATTAAATCAGGGTGTATTGATATATACAACGATGACATCTTCTACCCAATATGGTTCCTTAATAATTGGTTGTTTTTCCCTCTTTGGTTCTTTTAGCTTTCAAGACAATTCCTTGACGCTTTTGGTCGAGGTATCTTCTCATATTATATTAGTTTTTAATTAACGAGGATATAATATATATATTTTTTATATAATTGGGCTAGTTATGGTGTAAATAGAAAATCCTTATAGGATTCCATAATTAGGACGATACGAAGACTGCGTCATTGAGCTTAGACTCCCTCGTTATTCTCTTTTTTCCCTCATGGGTCTAGTTGGCCTTGTGTGAAGTTGTGTCACTAAATTACGTCTCCTAAGTTTTTCAACTTAGGTAATTTAACTTAAATAAGCTGCAAGGTTTTGTTTCTAGTGGGGCCTTGGCCTTGAGCTCCTCACCAGAACAAGTACAATAACATTCAAAATTACGAAATTTATCTAGGTTATGCGGGAGGGTTATTACATCCTCTCCCCCTTAAAGTAACACTGTCCTCGGTGTTTGTATTTTCAATTATTTTCCTTTCTCTATTCCGTCATTTTTCTTGGTTTCTTCTTTTTCATTTTGATCCCCTGAGATCTTCCCGTGTCTTCTCAAGTCGTTATCATTCAATTCCCGCAGTCTTCCGGCAACAAGGTTCAGGTCTAGCCCAAATTGTTATTCAGTAATTCATGTCAAACTGTAATTCAACTTAAACACAAGCCATAGATCCCTTTGTATTGTAACAATCTGCAATTTTTTAGTTTTCATTGGTATCATAATACCCAATTATATTCATAATGCAATTTATCCATCAATAAAAACATAATTACTACACTTTGGGTGTTGGTTTTATCTCCAACCCTTGGATAGTACTGTCATCCTCGACCCGAGGAAATCCTTTCTTCACATTACACCTGAAGTGTGTAACAGTCTTATTACTTGGAGATTTGTTTAACACTTTTACCATTCATTTTATGTTTTCCAAACTCGCTTGAGTTCCTTTTTCCATTCTCGTGTGGACTTACAACAATTTCTGAGGTTACTCTCCCTTTTAACCCCTAGTTAAAAGTTTTCTCCTCAGCGACATCAAACAACGTCCTGTCTTCCAAATGTCTAGCTTTGCCTAGGTATTTTTTCCACACCATATGCCTAACACCAATGTGATCATGTGGCAATCGCTTTCCTAACACCATTGTGCTCCCGCAACATATATGCCTAACACCAATGTGCTCACGCGGTAATCACTTGCCTAACACCATGGTGCTCTCGCAGCTTTCAAATTTTTCCTTTTTCATATTTAGTATAAATTTTAACTTTGACTATTTGCAACGCACACTCCTTGGTTCTTCACATGACTTTACTGTCATTGTCTTGATTAACGACATTGGCCTCATGGTTAATTCACATCTATCGATAAACGTAATTTTCATTCATTTTAATCAACATTTCCTAAGTTGTAGTGATTGTACCCTTACCGTCATTTATGGTTCATACAATCTCATAATTCATTCAGAATAATCAACCACTTATTTACAAGTGGATTTAGAATCCATGTCTCACGTTGATCATGAGATGGTTAGAATCATCGTAAAACCCTGCTATGTTAGTACATAACACCACAATCCACAGTCAAACCTTTATTCATAGAAACCTTGAAATATGAAATTTATAATAAGATAATAAAATAAAACAACACTCGTTCTTGAGTGGTTTAGCTTCCTTATTTAAGCCAGTGAAGTTTTGGAACAAATAGTCCATTTCAGTTGGTGGTGTCTCACGCATACCCTGCAAAGTTAGTCCATAACGTTATACGTCGTTCATGCACTTATCATTTTCAAATGCTACTAGCAATTTCCCAACACTCGGAATTTAGATCTGCAATTCGATGATTAAGGCAGAGAATTTTAATATCCAAACTATAATGATTTTAAAGTAAAGCTCTTACTCTATCCTTTGACATTCAAAAACGACTCAGCTAACAAAATAATTCAGAGACAATATTTTCCCTTTAGATTTGTTCAACTAAATCACGTGTTAAGAACATGCATCATATAAATGCCATAAAAATTTGTTAGATATACCCCAACCCCAAATCAATGCATTTGTGGAATTTGGACACCTAGACACGTTATCAGACTTCCGACAAGCCCGACGCTTTACCAACAATTTCAACGGCAACGTTTGTTAGATCTATTCAAGCCAACACAATGTAGTACATAGATTGGGCATCAATCGTTATTATGTCCAAAGCATACAATTCATAACTAATATGCGGTATCAAATTCATACAATATGATCCAAAAGGAATTTTTCAAGCATCAAATCTAGATATGATCAGATGGAAGGAAATCAAACAATTACGTGTATCAATACATATGCAAATATTGTAAAGCATTATTAACAACTGACCAATCGTAGCGCTCTAGTCACAACAATGGATAAGTAATTTAAAATTTAATATATACCTGTCAGCTCTCCCCTGCAACTCTAAAGGTGATTACGAGTGACAACTACACAAATGCAATAGATTTATGTATGAAATGCTACGAAATTCTGATTCCTCAAGTGTGATTTAAGTTAGCCAATAATTCGTGCATCTGCACCATCCACAAGGTTGATCAATTCCAAATCAATTGGGCTTTTAGAAAATTCAAGACACAGACAATATTTTCATTTGGAGATCATACTCATAGGGCAGTGCGTCAACTACGACAATAGTATGTAGAGTATATAGTTTTTAATCAATGCATATCTATACCATATTCTTACATCAGATCTGCTCACAATTTTAAACATGTGACGATAAATTGGAAAAAAAAAGGTTAAATATTTTCTGTACAAAAATAAACATAAAAAGAACTATCTTTACTTGCAAGTTTTGTAGCACCAAAATTTTCCTTCAATCAAGCAGAAAAAGTGTGTGAATATGATCTCTTGTAGGCAGTTTCAAATTTGTTGCCCAACAGCCAATTGTACAACATTTACATGATTTCCTAAAATTACTTAGCTATTTGAGAATCAAGATATCATAACCAATGTCATGTGAAGCCCCTTTTTGTTGTCTTTAATGCATCAAGAAACAAGAGGATCCCAAAATTAGTCTAGAAAACCATCCCGTTAGCCTGATTGTGGAATTATTTCATGGTTAATATGATCATCCAAAAAACATAAATACAAAATTTAAGTAGACGTGGAGCTTTTGACCACATTATTCCTATAATTATCCTGCATTTATAATCCACCTTTTATTCGAGTTGAATTTGCTATTTATGATTGCATAGAATTCTTTTCAAGACAGGGAACCCGACCGAGGGGCCAGAATAACTCCTGGCTCAAATCAGAACCACCACTTATTCCTCAATCCCTTAAGTTTTACTTGCGTCTGTGAGATAGGTTAAAGTTGGAGCAAGTAAACCTTGATAGTTAGTTAAAATATAAGCTCGCATATACATTTTGCAGTTGCCCTTAATTTACATAAGATTCATGTAAGTTTCAAAAAAAAATTGTAACTATTTTAGTCTGACATGCCGCAGAATTCGGTGTTTTAAGTAGAACTATACATTGACTCCAATATATTACCCTACTGTAGAACAATTCATTCAAGTTTCAAACATTGTTGGGAAAATCTTTAGTCCAAATTTTCAATACCTTACCATAAGGATGGGTCATGAGCCATTTTGGCTTTGAAAAAAGGATTACTTTTTTTATACCTTCTTCCATGATGTTTCTTTGATCCTATTCATTGCCTCCTTCGATCTTTGGAGGCTCATTCGGACAACTTATCCTCCTCGTTCATCAGTGTCATGCATCCACAGATAAAAACAATTGATTGGTTAGAGCTATCCATCTCCATGTGTCCTAACTACATGCTGAACCCAAATAGGCCCGAGTGCTGTCACTCTGGCTTTGATACCATCTGTAACAATCCCCAATTACCTCAATGTAGTATGTGAGAAGACGTGGTAAATTTTCTTGCCACACTTACTTAAACTATTATCGTAGCTAGTTTTCTTGAATACAAGGAGAGTTATGTCATTAAAAGATTTCATCCCAATAACCCAACATGTTAATGTAGTGAGAAAAATAATAATCAATTCCTCAAACATAACCATCAAATGAATGTATTCACAAAGACTAGAATGTAACGACTCAGACAAAAATGAAAGGGATCTTTCCTACGACACCCTATCGCTAAACCATTGCTACTTTTATAATTATCATTACCATCTTGTCTTGAAGTTACACTTGCATCATTGATAAAATATTCATAACACCCACATATTTGAGTACATCCATGAACTAAGGAAAATCCTTTATGCATCTTTCTTTAGTACAATCTTTAGGCTTGGCCCCTTTTTTATTTTGAAACTTTACCTTGAAAACTATAACGTGGTATTCTTCCATTTCTTATAATGAGAGTCATAACTTCATGACCTAATGCAACACATTTCAGATTTAATCCTTATGTCCAGCTGTAAAACACCAATTTGTAAGGTACCCATAAAACACAATTCAAAGTAAATAACCTGAAACTCTGAGCAAGACCTTAGCGTACTTTACAAAATCTCTGAACCATAATATATTAGTTTCGTTAGTAATTAAATCTGATATTGAAGGTCTTCAACATTTCCATTATTATTTACAACCTTGCAAGCATTTCTTCATCACAGTGCTTCAAACAATACTAAAGTACGGACCAAATTCATTATGACGTCAAGTATTGAAACCATTTTAAGTACATAGCACAATGCAATGAAAAGAACATTAGACACAAAACCAAGGAGACACCAATGTACATGGTTCGCCCCTAACCAGGGGTTACATCCACCAAAAGATAGCCACTTCTTTATTTATGAAACAAAAAATAAAGGTATACAATCTACATCACAAAATATGTGTCTTTTCCTTGTACTCAGTTCCTCATATGATAAGAGAAAACCCTTACATTATCAACCCGAGACCCACCAAATCCTACCAGCATATTTGGATTAAATTCTATGTAAGCATAGTGTCAATTTTAAAGCTTGCTACTATAACAAAAGTTGTATTCATCAATACTAACAAGATCCCTCTATCATGAAATTGAGACCTAAAGTAAAAAAGTACGAAATTGAGACCTATTAAGTGTACAAAAACATCTCTATACCACTCTAATGCAATCTGTTGAAGGATGCCATATCTAATTCACATAGATCTCGTTCAAACCTCATAGATAAACAACTCATTAACTAATCTAGCACTATTATGTGAATAGGAAGTAATAGATCTGCAAATTAAAACATATACATCTAGTTTCTATCAACTCAGACTTGGAGCCATCTAAGCACACAAAACGATTGGGGTTTTGAGAAACATTTTGCAGAGTTCTAAAAACCAGATGCAAACCTTTGATACATGAAGGCAGATACTCCCATCGCAGGCTATGGAATCTGTAACATCCATCTCGCATACCCTAGATATTTTGTAAATACAAATGGTCATTGTACTTGTTTCTGGTGAGGATCTCAAGGCCAAGGCCCCACCATAAACCAAACCCTACAGTTGATATAAGTTAAAATTTAATTGAGTGGAAAACTTAGGAGATGGAGGATAGTAACACAATTTAACAAAGGGGCCAACTAAACACATGAGGGCAAAAAGGGAATGGTGAGGGAGCTCTGAAACTCGATGCCATAGTCTTCGTATTTGTCTTAACTATGGAAACCATAGGATTTACAATTCTCACCATAATTAACCCAAGTAAAAATAAAATACTATAACCCTTATAGCTAAACTCTAAATAAGGTACCAACATATTAGCCTCGACAAAGAGGGTCAAGAAACTATTTGAAAGTTGAAAGAGCTAAAGGAAGGGTGAGCTAGATAATTAATTACTAAGGGACTAGATGTTATAGTCACCTTAATAATATGAAGAAATACCATTATATGCATATCACATTTCCTCAATTTATATAGTGGGGACATATACTGTACCAATATAACGAAGTTATTCATACATGTTTAAATATATATACGTATCCAGGCTATACTTTTAAATATATATATATACCTTGTATTCCTACCAATTTAGCAATTGGAGGAAGAAGTAACCGACTCTTGTAAGAGGATCCTATGTAGGATTTTATGGCGGATCTTCCTCCAGATTTTTCCTCCCAGGAATTTAGTTGTCAGTTTAGGCAGATGTAAAAATAGTAAGCCTAATCGCTTTAGAAAAAACATTCCAGCTTTAGTGGAGAGTCTTAGGTGAAATCAGCCGCCCTCACGATTTAAAAAAGGGGACAAGTGCAAAGGAAGGGGGAGGAAAAATCAAAGTAATTTATTTGGGAATGGGGCTCTTGCGAGATCCTTGTGAGAGAGCTCTCACCTCTAGTCTGTAAGGGACTAGAAATCTCTCATAGTGCTGTGTGAATCCCTATTTGAAGAGGGAGGATCGAGAGGATCCAGGTGAAAATATAGGCCGCTACAAGCGATCCTTTTTGATCCATGAAGATATGTGGTGGTTGACTGTCTCTTTTGGAAATTCGAAGGTAACAACATAGTCCGAAGGATCCCTGATCAGGAACTACGAGGGGGGGCATGGCATTTATCTTGAGGAATGAAACTCAGTTGGGAAAATCACCTTTCCTTGCTGCGCTGAAGGGATAGACTACACCGTGGTTCCAATAAGATAGATTAGATAATGTTTAGCTGGTGAAACACCTTTCCTTGCTACGCTGAAGGGCCGGACTGCTCCGTGGTCCATATTAAGAGAGGTATGAATCTCTCCATAGGAGTATGCCCTCTAGTATTCCTATTATGCATGCGTAAGACCCTTTTTGTGTTGAAGGCTTTTTGCAAGTGGGTTATGATCTCAGGCCTTGGTAGGGTTAACCTCTGTCGGCAATATGTCTTGGGATGGTGACGAGTTAAGCATGTAGTAGGAGTTCAAAGGTTAGGACCAATAGTGCTCTAGACTAGACCCTCTTGTGCTCTGTTCTGTTATAGCAGAAAAATTGTAGGCATCACCCTCCAAGGTTTTTTTTAACGAAAAGAAAAGCCATACGATTTAGTTACAGGTCTGTTGGTAGGGGCTGTGTCTTCACTAATTCTTTTGATGATGGCTACCTCCCAGCACGGGACTTGACAAATATGATACATTTTTGGATGTGAATGGTGAAATTGTATCTTTCCGACTCTTTCTTAATTAACTCTCCATCGACCTTGTGCATAAAACATATACAAAAATACATATTACTACTATGTAAAACATGATATTAGTCCTCACAAATCCACATTGGTGAAGCGAAGGATTACGAAGTTGGATTTACGGTTTGATTAAATATAAAAATTAGATGTTTGATGACATAGATTCTGACTTTTGAGTTTACCTGTCTTGTGAAGTAGTGCGGTTGGCCTACATCACTGGTTACCGCTTTATTACAGAGAATTGACTTGAGCCTTATTTTTTTTTAAGTCTTCAAGAATTCAGAGCGTTGTTCTACCTTCATTTAAATAACTAATAATTTCGTTAAGAGTTCGAAAGTTTGTATTTAAGGTTTTACTTTAAATAAAACATTAGATGTTTGACTACGAGATCCGAAATGGGTTGGTGATGTTTTAGTTACCAGCGTTTTTGGAAAAACCTCCTTAGGATCTGCGTGGAGAGTGGGTTTTATAGATCCATTTTCTTTCTGAACATGATTCCCATATCTCGTGAATATTCTAGATCTCGGATTTTCCTTCTGAATATTGCCGAAAGGTTTGTGTGGATGTCATATGTTTTCTCCAATTTGCCTGAATTGGATAAGTATGATTATAAATCTTCAAACATGCCAAAGAAGTAAGATAGTTGTGTGCATTGTGTTCGTGTGTGAGCTTTGCATTTCCATGTTACCTTAGAATTCATTTGAGATGTTACTTTCCAAAATATTAAGATCTATGTGTGTTAAAAAGGAAACATAGCTAAGTTTGGATTTAATATCGCAGTGTATTTTATTGGTAGAACCATTTTGTTTACCGTTATTTTAATTGTAGAAATGATTGGACATATATATATATAAAGTTGTATGTATATGATTTCACCTGAATAGTGGGCTATGCATTATGGGTTACTTATAAAGTATACATGTTTTTTAGTACTAGTTGTGTTTGTTCATTAGTAGATTATAAATGAATGATGGCTATCTATGATACAGAATTGAATTAAGCCGATGTGTAAGACCTTCAAAAGGTAACACTCATGTTTAGAAGAAGAGTTAGTAATAAGGGGAGTTAGTAGTTCATACTTATTAGAAGTTGGTTAGCCTTATGAATTTGCTTTAACATAATAATTTCCGCTCAAGGGTAACTATATTACCTTCTCATGTTATCATAAGAGTTCTACTTAAGGGTTTCTACATTCAGATAGTGAATGAATAGGAGTAAGATTTGTTGAGTAGAACCTTGGAAATTAATGAAAAGGGTTTTTATACCTTGTACTTAAATTTGCATGAGGTTTTGGTCATGGCTGAATCGCGGCTAGGAAATGGCTTAGAGACACTCTCGGAGAAAGTCTCGGAGAATTTGTAGAAAGAAAAGTATGGCAACATTGATGTTGCGGATTGTAACCCTTTACGAAATAAAAGTCACAGGTTGTGACCATTTGGTGGACGTAACCCAAGATTGGGTGAACCACGTACTCTGGTGTCTCTTTCATGTTGTGCCTTATGTTGTTTTCCTTCGTTTTAATATTTGTATTAATGCGGATTTGTGTAGGATTTCCACTAAATGGTATCTTATATGCTGTAATTGATAATTCTTTATGTGTCATGCCCTTTCCTTATAATGCTAGTTTACTCGACAAATAAAAGAATGGATTTTTGGGATTTAAAGTCTCTTACGATTTCACTCAGAGTACACGTCTATGGAATTATGGGAAGAAAACTATTACATTATGCCTACCATCTCTTTCCTATATTGGAACTTAAGATTTATTTGGGATTCACTTAAATTGTAATTCCATGTAAACTTGAGTCTAATATGTTTGAATTGCAGAACACGGTTCTTAAGGCTAAAAGTACATGCACAAAAAAATCTCCTCATTAGTTCCATAGTGGCAAATAAACTCTTGTATAAATTGGAATACTTATTAAAGAAAATTCTCGTATATGAGAATGTGTTTACATATCTTAGAAATCGTAAGAATTACAATGATCAAATTTAACACAGTTGATTCATGATGCTTCAAAACTGATTCTTAAGGTGTTTTAGTCTTATTTTATCATTCACACGTATTAAAGGATAGATTAGTTGTTATGGGGATGTTACATATGGTATCAAAGCCGGAGTGACAGCACTGAGGCCTATTTGGGTTCAACATGTAGTTAGGAAGCATGAATATGAATAGTTCTAACCAATCAAATATTTTTATTTGTGGATGCATGACAATGATGAACGAGGGGGATAAGTTGTCCATGTGGACCTCCAAAGATCGAAGGAGGTAACGAAAAGGGTCAAAGAAATATCATGGAAAAAGGTATAGCAAAAGTATGTGAATAATTCTTTCATCAAATCCCAAATGGTTCATGACCCATTATTATGGTAAGGTACCAAAAAAAATTGGACTAGAGGTTATCCCAACAATGTTTGAAACTTGAATGAATTATTTTGCAGTAGGATATTCTATTGGGGTCTATGTATAGTTTTGCTTGAAATGCCGAACTCTGCGGCATGTCAGACTAAAATTGTCACAACTCTTTCTGAAACTTACATAAATCTTATGTAAATTTAAGGGCAACTGCAAAGGTATCTATGAGTTTATATTTTAACTAACTATTGAGGTTTTCTTTCTCCAACTTTATCCTATCTGGCATACGCGAGTAGGGCTTAAGTGATTGAAGAGTAGGTGGTGGCTCAGATTTGAGCCGTGAGTTATTCTGGCCCCTCAATTGGGTTCCCTGTCTTGAATAGAATTCTATACCATCATAACTAGCAAATTCAACCCATATTCCACTCGAATAAAGGCAGATTATAAATGCAGGATAATTATAGGAATAATGTGGTTAGAAGCTCCATGTCTACTTAATTTTATATTTAGGTTTTTTCATTATAATTGTCGGATGTTGATATTAGCAATGAAATATTCCAAATTTAGGTTAACGGGATGATTTTCTAGATTGATTTTGGATCCTCTTGTTTCTTTATGCATTAAAGACAACTAAAAGAGGTTCACATGACATTTGGTTATGTTATTTGGATTCTCAAACAACAAAGTAATTTTAGGAAATCGTGTAACTGTTGTACAATTGGATGTTGGGCAACAAATTTGAAACTGCCTTCTAGAGATCATATTCACACATTTGGTGGCACTTATATGATGCCTCTTCTAACCAGTGATTAGTTTAACTGATCTGAAGGGTAAAATATTGCCTTAAATTATTTTGCTTGATCAATCGTTTTGATTGAATGCCAAAGGATAGAGTAAGATGTTTACTTTGAAATCATTATAGTTCGAATATTCAAATCTCTTCTTTAATGACCGAGTTGCAGATATAATGTCTTAGTTTTGAGAGTTGCTATAAATATTTGAAAATAAACGACGCATAATGTTATGAACTGACATTGCAGGGATTTACTATGATTCTGACCATCTCACGATCAACGTAAGACATGGATTTTAAATCCACTTGTAAATACGTGATGGTTTATTCTATGAGATTTTATGAACCATGAATGATGGTAAGAGTACAATCACTACAACTTAGGAAATGTTGATTAAATGAATGAAAATTGTGTTATCGATAGATGTTAAATATATTAACCATAAATCCAATATCATGAAACGGGACAATGATAGTGAAGTCATGTTAAGCACCAAGGAAGGTGTGTCACAAACATTCAAGGTTGTAAGTAACATTAGAAGTACGAACAAGGAAAAATTGAATGCTGCGGGAGCACAATGGTGTTAGGCAAGTGATTACCGCAGGAGCACATTGGTGTTAGGCATTTATGTTGCAGGAGCACAATGGTGTTAGGAAAGCGATTTCCGTGTGAGCACATTGGTGTTAGGAATATGGTGTGGCAAGAATAAGACCTAGGAAAAAATTGGACATCTGGAAGACAGGACATTGTTTGATTGTCACTAAGGGGAAAACTTTTAACTAGTGGTTAAAAGGGAGAGTAACCTCAGAAATTGTTGTAAGTCCACACAAGAATGGAAAAGAAACTCAAGGGAGAGTTTGGAAAACAAAACGAACGTAAAACATGTTGATAATTTTCCAAGTAACTATTACATGCTGAATTGGTAATGTGAGGAAGAGATTTCCTCACGACGAGGACAACATGACTATCCAAAGGTTGGAGATAAAACCAACATCCAAAGGGTAGTAATTATATTTTTATTGATGAATAAATTGCATTTAATTGGGTATTATGATACCAATAAGAAACTAGAAAGTTTCCCATAAAATTGCAGATTATTACAATGCAAAAGGGATCTATAGCTTATGTTAAGTTGAATTAGATTTTGTACATGACGTACTGAAGGAAATTGGGCTAGACCCGAACTTGTTGCAGGAAAAACTACAGGTCTTAAACGATAGCGACTTGAGAAGATACAGAAATACCATTGGGGACGAGGATGAAAAGGACGAAAACAAGAAAAGACAACATAAAGCAAGAAGGAAATTGGTGGAAAACAGGAACACCGAGGACAATGTTATTTTTAAGGGGGAGAGGATGTAACATCCCTCTCACATACCCTAGATATTTTGTAAATACAAATGGTCATTGTACTTGTTTCTGGTGAGGAACTCAAGTCCAAGGCCCCACCATAAACAAAACCCATTAAAGTCACCTTAATAATATGAAGAAATACCATTCTTTGCATATCACATTTCCTCAATTTAAATAGTGGGGACATATACTGTACCATTATAACAATGTTTTTCATACATGTTTAAATATATATATATATATATATATATATATATATATATATATATACGTATCCAGGCTATACTTTTAAATATAATGACTAGACCTTCAATGAGTGGTTTTATGAAACGATGGAATCACCATAGATTTTTCCTGAAAGGAAAACGCAAAAACTATAGATCTAAAATACAATCATGTAAGCTAAAATACAGACATTTATCAATCCTATATTTATTTCAAACACGTCAAGGGACAACCAACGAACTGAGCATGGATTTCAATGGTCTCTCGCTTCGATTGTTCATGTGGAGTAAGGAAGAATATATTAATTCATGTAGTGGTTTTTTTTTTCCATATCTGAAATTGCAAACTTTATAATAGCATGCAGTTGTCTACCAAACTCGTACAGAAAAACATACCACGATTTGAAGAGATTGATCTCTATCTCTCTGTACTGCGAATGGTTTCAGATACTTTTTCCTTTATTTTGTATTCACCTTTCTTTTCACGAGTCATATTGGTGCTCCTAGAAATGTTTTTCTCCCAGAACATAGAGGTCATTCTGCTAAGCACCCATCTCATTCTCCTCCAAGAACGTAGAGATTATTCCCCCCCCCCCCCCCCCCC